>CAAHFI012047421.1:0-31075 GCA_900893395.1 Euglena gracilis | reverse complement strand
CCGAGGTAACCACCTTCCTGTGGATATCCACATCGGTGGTCATGTATTCCAGGAAATAATGTAGACCTCCAGGACGTAGGTAATCCACGCCCTGTGCCAGTACTGCTGTAGCAGAAATATTTTCTGCCGGTGCTGTTTCAGCACCTTTCGGTCTTGCGTTCCGATTGGGATTCCGGCACTGATGCAGGAGGAATCTCCTGGTCGGCTGGCTGCCGGCATTCTCGGCAGTCGGAGGCGGTTTTCCGCGTTCTCCGAAACCCCAGAAGTCAACAATGTGAACTTCCTTGCAAAACTGGCATTCCAGTTTGTACCGCTGGGGGTACGCGAGGTCGACGTCCAGTACCTTGAACAGCGTGCCATACATGCTGTCCAAGTATACTTGGAGTTGCGTGAACATTACCGCAGCCTGCGCCTGGAGTTTCTCCGGCAGGGGTAATATTTCCACTGGATTCCCAGTGCTCCGACGGAATACATGTGCGTGAAGATTTCCTTCAACTGTGCGACGAACGTTTCGTCGGTCTTCACAGTATTCATCATAACGTATCAGACCGTTTCGGTCGGTTAAAATGCCGAATTCTGGCAGGGTATCCCAACCAGAACCACAGCTCCCAGAAACCGGGCATCCGGTCCAGGACAACTTCATTCGAATGAGGGTATCCCTCAAACGCATGAAGTTCGGAACTGTAGAAAAACGTTTGCAGTGATCGTACATACGATTCTGCACCACTTCGAGCACCGCATCCGGTGGTCGGTGGATCACGTTGCCTGCTTGTGAACTTTGGAGATCTTCGTCGATTTTCGGCCAGATCTCCTCAAGGTATGAACACCAGGCAACGTCATATCCTTCGTTTTCGAAGGTTCGGCGGCTTTTCCGCCTTTTCCTGCTGGGGTCCGGCAGATTTTCCGCCTTTGCCTGGAGCTGGCCAAGCGGCTTTTCCGCCTTTGCCAGGTGGGGCTTTCCCACCTTTCTCCTGGCCTTTCCTTTCCCCTTACCCTTGCCTTTCCTTTACCCTTACCCTTTGTGTTAGACAGCCATTCGAATGTCGCCCAGTAATCCCAGTATTCTGGGTTTTCTGGCGTAAACACAGGGTAAGTCACGGATTCCGTGCTTGGCGTTCGAGCAAATTCCTGCTCAGCGTCACCACGATTCGAGTAAACCGGTGCGACTGGGGATGGTCGGGTTTCCCGACGTGCCCGTTCTGCCGTCACGTCTGGCGCTGGCGGAGCTTCCTCCTCAGCGTCGACGTGCATCGCCGCGGGCGGATTTTCCGACCTCGGCGAGCGGCGCTGTGGCTGCGGCGTCAGATTTTCCGGGCCGCGGTCACGCTTGCCGGCGGCAGAGCTTGTGGGTCGTGCGTGGCGCTTCCGCCACAGCAACGTCCCGCTGTCGCGCTGGTTGACTTGACCGTGATGGAGCTGGACTCCTGTGAGAGCCGACACAGCAGCATCATACTGCTGGCGCTCTTCCCGTGTCATTTCCGCCCGGGCAGGGTATCCCTGGCCAGCGGAAACAGGGGGGCGACGTGCGATTTGTCGTTGGATCGTCACAGCATATTCATACTGTTGACGCTCCTCCTCAGTCTCGAACGGCCGACCAGTCCACGTTGACGGGTTCATCCCGTGCCGGGGGAACTGGTGCCGCACGAGCGCGCTGCGGCTTCCCGCGGACGAGCGCTTCGGGCAGTCAGACGTCGGGGAGGGTTTCCCTCCGCAGGACGTCGTGGATAGGGTCAGGTATGTGGGTGGGTTGAGGTGGATACACGTACTGATCCGTGGCATTGGCGCCTCCTGGGGTAATCCCCAGAGACGGTGTACTGAGACACAGGCTCCTGCGCAGGATAATCCCGCCGGGGCATGCGCTCAGGGGATCGAAAAATACTTTCTTTCACACGTGGGTGTTCACTCCGGACAGGTGCTTCCCTCTCTTCCTCGGGTAATCCGGGGGAGGAGCACGAAATGTGCAGTGTAAGTGCCAACTGGTGGTACCTGCCGTGCACCTGTGGCGGGACTTCCACGCCCAGGTCACGCATGGTAATGTCCGCCGCGAATCCCGTGTCCGGGTCGGTGTAATACACCAGACCGGTCATCGTCGCCTGGGCGCACATACACCACAGGGCTGGAGGGGTATTCGCGATGGTCAAAATTTACGGCAGTGGTCATCCCACAATGCCTGTGTGAGTTGGTCTGGTGCCGGGTTTGCGCTCATACGCATAACCCGGTTCATCGTCTCCGCCGTGCGGTGGATCATCACACCCGCATACGGTGGGAGGCGACGAGAGCCTGATGGCTGAGATGGCCGCGCTTCCGCGGCATCTGGGTCATCCTGCTACTGCTGCTGGCTTCAGGGTTTCCCTGAGCCGCAGTCCGTGCAGGTGGCTGCGTACCGTATCGGTACGCATACTGGTCAGGTTGAGGGTGAGTGGTGGGGTGGTAAGGCGGTCCTCCGCCTGGCTCCCTTCCACCGGGCAGCATGATACCGCCCGGGGTCGGTACGGTGGGTGGTTGGGTTGTGGTTGTAAGGTGGTAAGGGTAACCGCTTGACTATTGCTAAAAAGTCTGCGGAAAGAAAGAATGATAAGAATCAATGATAAAAGAAAAGAAAACAACATGGGTTTCCCATGCGTTCTCAAAAACTTGTCATGGAAACATCAATGTTATGCTTCTTGTTCCACAGCTTCCAATCTTGCTGGACATACCCAACAAAACTGGTTGCTGGCTCCCAAGTGTCCTCCTCGGGCCCATACCCTTTCCAGCGGACCTTCCAAAGGTGCATACCTTTGTCGATTTTGTGATCGATAATTTTATCGACTACAAAGTCGTCCGTCTCAGGTAATCTGGAACGGGGTTTGAAGTGCACACGGGATGGGTTTCCCATCCGGTGGCGACAGGTATGGTTTGAAGTCGTCCATATGAACGTCCTCAACACCATTCGGTAATGCAACCTTGTAACGCCCGCTGGTACCTAGTCTTTCTAGGATTTCACAGGGGCCGAGCCAGAGGGGTCCAGCTTGGAAGACTGCATGCGAGTACGGCTATTCCGCACCCACACGCGGTCACCGGGACTATACACAGGTGACTTGAAATTCTGCAAAAACGATTTCCGTTTGTTGCATGAATATCAGTGACTCGCTTCTGGACTGCAGAACGTAGATTTTCTACTTCCGCAAACCAGGTCTCGCAACTGACACTCGTTCGGGCGGGTCTCTCCGAAGGGACATCCCCTATGGCCGGAGGGTCCCGTCCGAAAACTAATTTATAGGGGAGTGAGGTAAAACCAACCCTGGTAGGGTATTGATATAAAACAAAGACCATGGTAGCACTGATATCCAGTTGCTGCGCGAGTCAGCCAGTGAAAGGCGAAGCATATTCACGACGGATTTCACGGCTGCCTCGGCTCTACCATTGCCTTTGGGTCGGTATATAATGGAAAAATGTTGCTCGATTCCGAGTAAACCGCACAAAGTGGTGAAAAACCTTGAAGAAATCAAATGGTCTTGATCACTCAATTTCATTCGGTAAACCCATTAAGCAAATGCATTTCTCCAAAAATATAGTTGCCAAACTTTGGGCAGTCAACCCTGACTTCTGGCATGGAATGGCTACAATGTACCCACTCAGCCTGCAGACGACAACAAAAACGTAATCGTAAATTTTGTCGTCCGTTCCTTTGCACGGTTCTAATTCCAGAAAATCCATGCAGAGGGATGTAAAAATGTCAGGGGGTACGGGGAAAAAGTCCATCGTACCAGGGGGGTACCTCTGCGGGGTTTTACCGCTTGACAAATTTGACACCGTTGCGCTATTCGCAAACAGCGTGAGTAAAGCTCTTTCTCGCTCAGGGTTGTGCAATACCTGCGGCCCACCAACGAAAGAAGTTTGGGGGCCCCAGGGTGACCGTGGTTGTGATAGCACAAAATCACATCATCAACCAGGTCCTGGGGATACAATATTTGTAACCCGATTCATTGCGAAAAACCAACCGTAAAGGTGAAAGAGTGTAATTGTCCAGCACTTCGCCATTACGAAGTCTGGTGACAATGGTGTCATACACCGGATCACGACTATAATCCCATTCGCGAAAGAACAGTGGGGAAGGGGACTCCGTGCGCGTAATACGCCGGGGTCCGGACGTGCTTCCACGTCGGCGCCTTCCGCGCACTGGTGCGACCAGGAATAGTTGTGAAACGGGAAAAGAATCCAAAAGATTGTCCGCAGCGTCGTTTCGACGTGCGTATTCGTCAGCTTCCTGACTTCCATGAAAAGTCGCGTCTCCCTCATCCGGGTTCCCAGGGTAATACCAAGGGGCCCGACTGAGCGGATCCGCTACTTTTGTGTGTGACCAGGGGTATAAATAACCACAAGGTTGAATTGACTCAAGAACTCATGCCATCTGCATCGCCTTCCGACCGATGACATGGCCTTGTTCAAATCCTCGGTGTACCAGTGTTGGAGACTCTCATGGTCGGTCTTGACGAGGATCTGGACGAGGCTGCTGGCTACCCAGCTTCGGAATTTCTGGAGTATAAGCACGATTGCGTAGGTTTCCTTCTCGCGTATACTCCACTTGACTTGACCTTTCCGTCGTCGCCCTGTAACTTTCTGCTGAAGAAAGCCACAGGTCGGAGTTCATTCGCCGCGTTTTGCTGGCTAAGAACTCCGCCAACAGCGTAATCGCTGCTGTCGACTTCCAGCACATATGGTTTGTACGGGTCCGCGATTTCGAGGACAACATTCTCCAAAAGCAAAACCTTGATTTTCTCAAGGGCCTCGCGCATTTGGTCATCCCAAATGACTTTGGTGTTGTCAACAGCCCGGTTTTTGAGCTGTTTGGTGAGGGGCACCGCGATTTTCGCGAAGTCCTTCATATATCGCGTAGTATTGGGCTAATCCCAAAAATCCTTTGAGGTGAGTAATCGTTTTGATTACCTCAGGGGTCCATTTCTTAATGGCTTCGAGTTTACTCGGAGCGGCTTTCCGCTGTCCATTGCTGAGGATGTGCCGCAAAATTTTATAAGTATCCGAAACAAATGCATTTTCGCGCCTTTCGCGAAAAGCACATGTTTTTGAAAAGCGGTTAATACCGCGCAAACATGGTGGAAGTGTGTGACGAGGATATCCTCGCTCGATTTTGCGGATGGTGGTGGTGTTCCCACCAGCACATCATCAATGTACACAATGGCAAACGGTAAATCGCGTAGAACCCATTGAATCATGCGTTGAAACATGGCTGGGCCATTCTTAACACCCATGGGGAGTACCGTCCATTGGTACACACCCTTGGATGTCACGAATGCCGTGTATGGTTGGGAGTCAGGGTGCAAGTGCATTTGGTGAAAACCGTCCTCCAGATCGAAAATTGACCACAACCGGTTTTCCGATTGTTTGGTGATCAAATCCTCGATCAGGGGGAGCGGGAAGGGATCATCCCTTGTTTGGGAGTTCAGGTACCGGTAATCCAGCACCAGTCTCCATTTCTTCTGACCTGAGGGGTCTGGGGGTTTAGGAACAACAAATGCCTGGGATGTCCACTCGCTTTTCGAGGGTACAATCCACTTGCGCTGAATAAGCTTCTCAATCATTTCATTGAGAGCTTGTTCGCGTTCTCCCGAACAACGAAAAAATTTCCGGTGCATTGGTTTGGCTCCTTCCTTAAGCTCGATCTTACAAACACCGAACGGACCGCGTATCGCGGGGTCGATGTCGCACGCGTATACTGGATTTTCCAGCACACCGTGAAATTCGCGGGTAATCCGCGAACAGAATTCGGCTGACTTAGGATGCTGACCTGCACTCTCGATGACTGCGGAAACCGCCAGGGTATCCCTGGGGCTACCGAGCTTCCTCGGCACCGCGAATTCGGACATTCCGAATGCATCGAAGAAACATACGCGAAAAATGATTTCTTGCAAGGGTGGTAATATTTTACCACAAAAATCTTCAAAAATCGGTACATTAGTGGGTAAATCCCACCAATGAAAACACATACGATAGTTGGGTGAACCATTCCGCTTCCGGAATGATGGGTATGAGAATAACTCCACGGGCTTCATCCCGCAGAATTTTCTCAACCGCACATTCGATAAGTTTTGGGGGAGGGTGCATCCATAACACCGTATCACCCCAAAATTTATCAAATGCGTTGGAGTGTTGTGACCAATGACGTGGCAAACGGGCATGTGCATTGGATGAAAAGGCATCGATTTCCAATGCCAAATCAAAAGAATCAGCCAATGTCGCGATTTTGGAAAACCATCGTTCCAAAATGCGATATTGACCAAAATTGAAAGCATTCCATACGCGTTTCGCGTATTCATGCACCCGATTTCCGGGTTGGAGTGAAGAAACACAATGAATGGATCCACAAACATGCGGGCTGTCTTCCACTACCTCAAGGGTTAATCCCAAGGGAGTTTGGGGTTTTCCCCATTCCGCATCAAATCGTACCAAGTGTGATCGGTGATTAGGAATGACGCTTTTCGCGTTTCCAAACAACGAGGCTAATCCGCGTTGTTGGAGTACTCGGTGTATCTCCGCGCATTGCGGGCTACAACCAAGTGTATCATGGGTGTGGATTCCGTTTCGGAATTGCGATTAGTGTCGGATTTTGAACTAAACATCCACAATCGAAATCCGATTGGGTGGAAATTCTCCTGCAGTGCACACATTGGAAGGAAGTGTGTGGTGTGACGGGTGTGCGTGTAAGTGGGTGTCGATGGCATTAGCCGGTGAGTCTTGTACAGGTGTGCCTGGATTCGGCACAACTGGTGGGAAACGGAGTGGTGGTGTAGCTGGGCGACTACTCGACACCGTATACTGCAGGCCTTTGGGCTTTCGTCTTGTAACCCAGTGAACGGCGGGGGTACCGCTACTCGCTTGCCCTACCTCATGTGGAACGCATGTAGGTGTGTCATTGGGTAGGGGGAGGCTTTCTCCGTACCCCGGGTGTGGAAAACGGTTGTTGGTGTGGTGGATAACGGTGTTGCCATTGTGGGTAACGGTGTTGGAAAAGTGGTGGTCATCATAGTGGATGCCAACGGTGATGGTGGTTTGGGTGGCATGAAGTGGTGGGTGCTGTGCGCAAACCGTGGGAGTGGCAATCCACAACCAATCGGTACTGGCGTAAAAATGGGTATCCCAAAATTACGTCAGACCCGTGAATTCCGGACTCGTAACCCCAAATATTGGTGAAATGTTGTAATTGTGGGGGTGTGAGTGATGCTTGGGAATGATGGGCAAGAGTATCTCGAGCACACATCCCAAATCACCACCGCACATGGGGGTGTTATCCGCGGTTGTAATTTTGATCGGTTTCTTGGCGCTTACCAAGAGGGGTCGGTATCAACCCCAACCGAAAGAGCAGTGCAATGCGACAACCAGTGTCAATGAAATTTTAACTTTGGTGGAGAAATTTTGAATGCGGATTTCCGCTTGGACGAGTAATTCCATTGGTGGTACGCAAAGTGAAGGGTCTGGCGGAAATACGTTTGCATGCCACTTTCCCATGAACCCTTTCCTACTTTGCTCAGCATTCCGAGCGGAAATGTGGAGGGGGGTAGGGGACCCGAAATAATTCCGGGTACGACCGTGAAGGCGGATGGGCAGGGGGGCAAGGTTGATCAGGTCTTACCTCCATCTGTTCATCAGCCCAGAGGTCCGTGCCCTCGGACCTCGGGCTCCCCTACTCCAAGTCCGAACCGGCCGCATAGCCGGCAACGGACTTTTTGGTGGAATAGATGGAATTCAATGAGCGCACCGCCATTCGGGCCTCATTAAATTCCCCGTCCGAGGTCTCATCCCCCTCCCTGCCCGAAGCCGGGGTGTCCTCCTCCAAACAAGAAATCTTGAAACCGACTTTTGCCGGTTGGAGGAGTAACCACGGTCCTCGCGGCGCTTACCGCGATTTCCGTAGCCGGGCCGGGGGAACGAGATCTGGGACATTTGGATGAGTGGTGGTCTTTGGAACCGCAAAGTGAACAACGGGATTTGTGGCGGGATTCCGCATAACGGGGGGAACGGTATTCCGTTCTTCCGTCAAACCGTCGTGGTGAACGGGTTTCCCGTCGACCATGACCGGTGTACCGGGTTTCCCCGGTGACTCGCGCGAAGAGGATGATCCACTTCGCGAACGAGATCGTGAAGAATCGCGATTGAAATCCCGTTTTCGGGTAGGGGGCCAGGTGACCGACCGCGAGAAGGACGGGTTTCCCGACCATCACGCGATGGTGACTTGGGCCTACTACCGCTAAAGCGGTTCTCCGAAGAACGTGAAACTCCCGATTGACGTGAAAACGCCGAGGAACCCGATCCCCGTGAGGAGGTCGAGCCCCTTGGGCTTCCAATACGCTTTCGCGCATCGGGATTCGGGCATTCCCGAGACATGTGACCAGATTTGTTGCACAAAAAGCACAGTTTATCCGTGCCTTGGTCCGAAGAACGCTGATTCCGCGTTTTCGGTCCCGTGGTGGGTGATCTTGGTGACATGGGTGATTTTTGCAACGCATTAACCGCACCCGCAGGGATTCCCGCGGTGGGATGCGTTTGGAAAGCGGACTGTATTTGTCCCAAAACTTGTGTGAGCTTGAGTTGCTTTGACACATAATTCCAACGTTGGGCAAGAGTCATCTCATGCCTGCCAACTCCTCGCGATGGATATCCTTCACGAGGGATGGTGTGAAATGCAACAAAACCGCATCGAATTGTTCGCGCATTTGCTTCTCGCTAAGTTCATCAACTTCGGAAGCAAGTGCTAACCATTTGGCATACCAAAGGTCAATGGATTTCCATTTGCGATCCGATGGCGCGCATTGTCGCCATTTCTTCTCCAGGGTAATCCTGGTGACCAACTTGAGTTGGTTGAAGCGTATTGCTCAACCAGGTCATCGAATGATACGCCATTACGTATCACCAAATTGCGTGCGCGTTCTCGCTCCTCCCTCGGTAGGCAATCGATGAATTCCATCTTGACTACCTCGGGATTCGGGTCTTGGGTGGGTCCCTTTAGTGCCCAGTAGTACTCCCAGTCCCGAAAAAATTGTCTCCATGTGGTTGGATCCCCGTCCCATTGGGGTTTCACCTTGTTCGCGATTGCGATGGTGCCCTTGAAGTCTCTCTGAGTAACCCGCTGACCCTCGGTGGTATTCCAGGGGTTTGGGTCCGGGTAATTCTTAACACCAAACGCGTTTCGCGGATTTTCCGCTCCATGTGTACCCCGTGCAGGATTTCCCGCACCAAGTGTAGGGTGGCAGGATTTTCCTGCGGGAATTGCGAAAAATGTGGTGAAATTCTCCCGGTGGGGCGGGTTTCCCGCCGAAAACCCGATGGGTGATCTGGTATTCCAGAACCCGTTGGTGGTTGGTATGATCGCGAATGCGACACATGACCAATACCAGGTGTGGGGTGTTGGCTCATTCCTCGTACAAGGTTGGAATGTTGAATTTCTTGGTGGAGACTCGAATTTTCGAGCGGTGGATCAATTTCCTCATCGGAAATGTCCTGTGAAAAGTGGGTTTGTGGTGTGGGCAAAGCAAAGGTGGTACAATTCGCGTTTTCGCGGGTGGTTGTACCAAATTCGCGGTGGATGTAGGGATTCCTACTCCAGAAACGGTAATTTGAGAACGCGATTCCGGGACATTTGGAATACCAACCGCAGCGCTTACCGCGGTGGGTGGTGGCACAACCGGTACCGGAGTGGACATTTTATCCAAACTCGCGGACAAGTCATGCACCGTTTCTTCCAAATGTTCCACCAACTGGAGTTGGCCGCAAATACGGTCAACCTCAGTCTCCAAATGCCTAATGCGTTTGCGGTAACGGGAAAAATCTTCCAAGTGTGGCAACTTTTCAGAAACCAAGTGTATCTTGGACAAGTTTCCTTGGGACTCCTCCACATTCCGGAGTTGACCCGCAAGCGCTTTTACTGCATTTGAGACAATTTGCAATTGGTGGGGTGACTTGGTGGGGGTTTCCGCGGTGGTGCGCGAATTTTCCGCGGTTGGCTTTTCCAACAACGCAGAAATTCGTCCATCCAACCGTGAAACCTCATCTTGCATGGATCGGGCATTCCGATTCACAGATTCCTCAAGTTGAATCAAACTCGTGCAAAATGCTTGCAAGGTTTCCTTGTTGTCACCAAGCATTTTGTCATAAAATGAGCGAAATTCCGGTGACTCGGATATCCGAGCGCGCGAAACATTGGGAAGTGAGCGAATTTCCGCTAATGTGGTGGACAACAAGGTACAACGGGTTTGCAATTCCCCAATAGCGGCTTGAATACCACTAATGTCGGGAATTCGCTTGGAAAGTGCGGAAACATGCTCCTGCAAACCGACAACGGTGGCATTAATACCGCCAATGTCCGTTTGCATTTGTTGTTGCGCGAAATCCAACCGTTGTGCGCAATCCGCGATTTTCGCGTTCAAGGAGGTTAATCCATCCTGATTTGCGGCACAATGGCAGGATTTCTGCTCCAAGTGTAATTCGTTCCTCCAAAAGCTGGATTTGCGTACGGGGAACAAAATTTTCTTGCACTTTCGCCTGAAATTGCTTCAAATGCTCGATTTCCGAGCAAGATGCAAAATCCGTTGTTGGGCTTCTTGGAAAGAAGTGGTGAGTGCGGCAAAATGCTCAACCGCAACAAAGTTACCGATTTCCGGCATTTTGGGGGTGGCATTTTGCGCGTGTAACTGTGCTGCAATTGCAGTAGCATGGTTGAACAGATTCCACTTTGGCAAAAAGATGGCTCATACCATCTTGCACATGCAGAAACTTGGAATCATTCCGCGTTTCCGCTTCATGCAGTGTTTCACTGATTTGTTGGAAATTTTGTGGAAGTTGGATGCGCAAAATACTGTCAACACTTTCTCGAAAATGCTGAAGGTCTTTCCCCGCATTTTCAAAATTGTGTTGGCAATATTTGCCGATTTCCTGCAAATAATTCCAGCAATATTCCAGTTTGGTGTTGACAACCCTTTGATTGTCCTCATCAAACTGCAAAACCTTGTTGAGCATGGTTGCGCATTCCGCAACGCATTGGTGGACATGCAAAATTTGCTTGCTCAGCGGGTGATCCGCTGGGAGTTGACCGAGAATTCGGTAAACATCACCGGGGGTGAGGTTATCCCTCAAATCATCCTCATAGTCCTCCACAATGGAAACGGCACCAGAGATTTCCGGTACCACCAGACGCATATCTGGGTTCCATGGCAATGCAGGGAAAACCGCAGTTTCCGCGGGTAATCCCGGCAATGCGCGAAATGGTGTGGGGGTGGTAATTGAGGGGGGGTTGGAAAAAACACGGTGTTTCCACCGAGTTGCACTCCAAAAGGCCCACCGGTGCTTCCACCGGGGATCTTTTGGGTGTGAACAGAGCAAAGGGCAAATACCCCTCACTTTGTTCATGGGTAACATGTGTAACCAAGTGTGAATGGGCTTGGGCAAGGGGTTCATCCCCTCGCCGCATCAATGATGGGTGAACCGGGATGGAGGAAGGCATTTTGCCACCTACATCCCGCACAATCAATGACAATGATGATGAAGAGGGTTCATTACCCCCTTGCAACAATAAAGGCGTTTCGCCTTGTGACAATGACAATTGATGCAATGTGTCTTCTGTTGCTTGGGGGGTCGGGAATTGGAACTTGTTTCCATCGAACCGTTCCAATCCCCGCAATCTTCATCAAGATTGCTCAATGAACTCATCAACAAGTCATAATCAAATTTGTGGTTGGGGTTGTGCTCTGCATCTTTTGAGATGGGTAAAAAGGCAAAAACCCAAAAATTCACAAATAAGCAGAGAAACAGGGACCAGAAAGGTTGTATCGGCGATTACCGAACAGAGCCTTCTGAGACCTGTATCCTTGCTTAAAGGTTGGCTAGGGGCCAGGAACAGTACTTTCACCGTGTTTCACGGCTCAGTACGATCCTCACCACCAGTCAACCACAGAGTTTCTCTGTGTGGAACGTCTGTGTGGATCGTTGCCTAAATCTGCTACCAAGTGTACGTCCAAAGCTTTCCCTTTTCCCCTTTTTGGGACTTTCTGAAAAAGCCTTTCGCTTTCGCCTTGGTGCGCACCTACTTATGGTAGGGAAAAGTCTTTGGAGTAACAAAAAGTGGTTTTCCCCTTTTGTTCCCAATTCCCCAAGAGGCAAAGCACAAGACAAAGACTTCAGAAGTTTCTCTGAGTCAAGTTCGTTGTTTCGAGGGTTTTTCCCTCTGACAAAACCAATGGTGAAACTTGGAATTGATGACAGTAAAGAATACCACCTGTGGGGGAAGGAGAGAAAAGTGCTGACGTGTCCAGGGGCAGATCCCAGAAGGGTCTGCCACGATCTTACCAACTGTGGTTTCCACAGTGGTGCGATCGTCACAGAACCCACTCTGCAGATATCCTACAGAGCTGGGACGTGCCTGGTACACACTTGGGCCTTGGAAAATTGGAATAACTGTATTAAAGCGTCAGCCACTTGGTCTTGGTGGCTTCAGGGGGGGGCACCTCCATTTGCTCCAAAATTACCCACAGAAGTGCAAAAGCACTCTGATAGCGTTTTAGACTGGGGTTTCTCCACAGGAAATTGTCAATGGTTTTAACGTGAATTTGCTTCCCCTCAATGTTTGCCTGATCAAATTATGCGAAACAGGGCCACCTGGGTGGTGGCATTTTTTTTCCCCTGCAATTGGTGAACATACCCCTGTAGGTGTGATTTGCAAGCAGGGGGTCCCTGGAACTTCATTTTTATAATTGGGCCACCAGGTGGCTGAAACCCGGTAACGGGTGACCATCAAAACTTTGGTCTAGGGAAACATTTTCAACCGGGCAGAAATTTTTGATTTTTTGACCAGGGGGGTTTGTATATAGATTCCAATGTTGTCCAGTGGACATTGTAATGCATTTACTGCTGCGGCTCCCAGTGGGGCCATCTGGCCACAAAATTGGGCAGTTTCTTTGTTGCCTTGGAGGCAAATAAATCCGTTTCCAAGTATATGAAGTTTTGGAAATGCTGTCTTAGCCAGTGAAAAAGTAGGGGGTCTAAAGAGTAATCCGCCTGTCCATTTTCCATCTGCTTATGGGTCTGCTAGGCATTCTTTTGAAGGCACCCAGTTTTCCCCTCTTGCCGGTGTAGTGACCGTGCGCGGAATGGGCTCCCGGCAGACCGAGTGGGGGGAAACAGTCACCCGGCGCTCCGGTAAAAATAGGCACACACGCCCCAAATTGTCCCTTTTTTGCGGCTTTCGGACCCTGAATTCAGCCAGAACGTGGGTTCCGGCGGCCAATTAATTCAAAAAATGGGGAGGGGGACGGTATTTTGGCCAACTCCTTGGTGGGTGCCTCTGAAGCAGTAGGAGAAGGAGGGGGAGGAAAAGCCTGGTTAAAATAAAAAAAGGGGGTAGCGGGGGGGGTTGCGGAAGAACACGTTCTACTTGGCTCCCAGCTCTGGTTGCGCTTCTTTTTTGATGTTGAATTGTTGCTTTGGCTGCCCCTGTTGCTTGGCCTTCCGGCTTGACTTAATGATTTTTCCTTCAGTTGTTTGATAATTGGCTCCTTGAACTCAGATTGATATTTTGAATTTCCTTGCTTCAGCATGCAACAATTCTTTGAATGAAACATTGAGAATCCAGAGAACCAGGGGGAAATGTACACAGGTAAAAAAAAAGTAGCGGAAGGGGGGAAAAGGTCACTAATTCAGGTGCGCAGGCGGCCGCCTCTGCCGCCCACACTTGGAGGTTGACTTGTTTTTCCATGCACCATTTAAAAAATGCTTCTGGCATTTTGTTGAAGG
Organism: Euglena gracilis; assembly: GCA_900893395.1. Lineage (NCBI taxonomy): Eukaryota > Euglenozoa > Euglenophyceae > Euglenales > Euglenaceae > Euglena > Euglena gracilis. The sequence goes on along the minus strand of CAAHFI012047421.1, from coordinate 17,299 downwards.
GGTCCTTCCTGCCCCCCCCCCCTTTGTCAGGTAATAGTAAATTGCTGGTTGTCTACGGACGAAGAAACTGTTTCCCCAGGTTGGCTCAAACTTTTCACAGTGCTGATTGCTGCACTGAGCTCCTTTAATTCCTGTGTAAAATTGAGTCTTTTCTCCAAAATTCCTGCACACAATTTCTCCTGTGTGGATGTCCACCACCTCCCCCAGTCATAGGTGCTGCTGTCTGAGTGTCGCATTTTGGGGAAAGGTCTGCCCCCCCAGTTGTCCTGTAGCATTTTTTTCCCTTAATTCGGCCTTGATTTCCTGGAAATGGGGTATTTTGAGACCCAGGGGCTGCGGACTTTGCCACCAAAAAAACTTCCAGGGTGCCGTAAAAGCCTTAAAAGGGGCGGGGCAATTAGGTTGCATCTTATTTGACCCAAATGGCAGCCAACTGCCCTCTTGACATTAATCTTTTTCACAATTAGCCTAGCTCCCTTTTTATAGTTTGTCTTCTGGGGGGCACCTGTAACTTCCTTCCTTGAAGTTTAGTTGAAACTCAGATGGGTTACCACTTGGGTGGGCTGGAGGTGGACTTTTTCACAGTTATTGTGAACGCTTAAATTCAGCAAATCTTTGAAGACTGTGTTCAGGTGGTTTTGTAAAAATGTTTGGGTTGGGGCCACCAGCAAAATGTCGTCCAGGTAAAAAAAAACACCTGGATGTCCCTTTTTCTCCACAGCTTTTCGAAAGTTTCATCACTGACATGAAAAATCTGGGGCATTACATCTGGCCCAAAGCACCCTGTTTGAAATTCACAGGTCTAACCCCCTACCTTGATGCCATAAAAATGGCCTTAGAGTTGATATTAATGGAATATGAAAATAGGTATCCTTTTGGTCGATTTTGCTGCCAGTGCCCTTTTCCAAGCTGGAAAAATGTGTTGGATAGGATCCAGCTTGAAGGTTTTACTTGAAACTGCTGATTCATTTCTCTGCAGTCGCTGTTCATTCTCCATTTGTTGTTCCCCGTTCTGGTTTTGAAATTAAAAACCATGGGATCAAGTGCTGGGTTTCTGAACCCCAAACCCGTTTCACTGACCCAGTTTTTCGTAATTCAGCAGAATTTTTTCTGCCTGGTTCAGGTCCCAGGTGGCTCTGGGTTAGGGTGGGTGGACAATTTTGGGGATTTACCCAGGGGGTTCAATTAAAATTGTTATCAAGTGACATGTTGCTGGGGAGGGGCATTTTTTGTTCACCATTTAGACTTTTCTGAAGTCTTTGGTACAGGGGGTGTCGCCCCATTTTCCTCCATGGAATGTATTTTTTCAGCTAGATGATTTTCTGGGGCTGGATTGGGTGTTGGACATTTCACAGCCCCCAGACCCCTAGGGCTTAAGCCGTTGGAAAAAGGATGTGTTCCTGGGGGATGTGCATGCATTCTCTGCCTATCTGCTCACACTCTGTCTGGAGGATCTTGTTGTTGGTTTCCGTACCGTGGGGCTTACTTCCCCTGTTTTTGGCCTGTCTGACCTTCTTGATGTTGATGGGTTTGGTAGCCATACCATACGGGGTCTCTGTGGGACCCCCCTTGTTGATGGAATAGGAATAAATGCTGGTGGGTAGCCTCCCCCTCCTGTTCCTCTTGGCTGGCCCGTGGGGGCCATCTTCCTCCTGGGCTGGGCAGGGGGCTACCAATTTTAATACAAAGCCCTTCCAAGGCTGCCTCTTAGCTTCTGGGGGCCTGTGAAGCATCCCCCCCGTGGTGTTGTTGATTTGTTGATCTTGTTGTTATATTTCTGGCCCCAGTGGCCTTGATGATAAGTTTGAAGGCCCCAATGGCCTGATTGGTTTCTAGGTCGCCGTGCCCATTTGAATCTTGAGGGGTTCTTGGCACCCATCCCTGAGCGGTGGTGTGACTGAATTGCGGGGATGTTGTGTTTGACCTTGTCTGCCCCTGCAAGTCCTGTGGGGCCTTTGGTGCTGGTGGCCACTTTGGCCTTTGTTTCCAGCGACTTTTGTAAATGCAGATACCTTCATGGCCGTTTGTGCCGTCATGGCCTTTGTTTTTGTTGTTGTCTTCATGGCCTGTGCAGTTTTGGCTGCCATCACCCCGCTTTGACGTCTATGGGCCTGGTTCCAATGGCTGCAGTGGCCTGGTTGTTGCTTCTGTCCCTTGCGGGTCCTCTGACCACTGTCTACCAGGGTCCGTGGCCATCACTTTGGGGGGTTTGGGTTGTCGTAGTTTCTTTTGGGGAAATTTCTTTTGGGGAAGGGGAATCCACGGGACACCTTGGGCTCCGCACTTCCTTCAAGTGAGGTCATGCCTTATTTACCAGCTGTTTGAATGTGAATGTTTTGGTAGGTTAGGTTTTCCTTTTAGTGGCCTTTTTTGCCGTAGTTGGCTGTTATTAATCGCCCTATGGCAGAAGTACTGGTGCAGTTTATCTCGGCGACAGACACTGGGGAGATAACAAAGCGAGCGTTGCCCTTTTTGGGCGTGTCAAATTACAGTGTCACAAGCTTCGTGGCGAAGGCTCTTGGGGTGCTCCCCAATGGACTACGACACGGTGCGCGGTGGCAGTGGAACAACTCGGCGGACGGACGGAAGGAGGACGAGCGGAAGAAGAGGAAGAGGAACCCCTGGAGTGGGAAGAGGCCCGCCAGAGCCTGCTGGCGGACCTGCAGAAAGTTTGCACCGCAAACCAGGCGGGCTCCTTGAGTTTGGACATCCGTTCCTTCTCGAAGGGCTGCCAATCTCGAGGGGTTGAAGGAGCGACCAGAGGTGAACAACCACAGACAAGATGCAGGCTCCAAGGTGGACAAACTGCCGAGCAGCCGATAATTTTTTGAATTAGCTGGGAATGTATGCATTAATCCATGAAGGGGTACAAGCTGACAAGGTTGTGCTGAGCCAGCAGTTCCTCCAGTTGTTGTTGGAACTGGACAGGTGTGATTCAGGGGTGCTGAGTGCCCAAAACAACAGAACCAACCCAACCCAACCTGATGACTCCTCAGCTAGGATTAGGAAAGCCTATTAGGAATTACAAACATCTGACTCCATCCTATCCAACAGGGCTCTGTCTCTGTGTCGGTCTCTGTTTCCGCAAGTTCAAGACTTCAATTATCTAGTGGCATCAATTATCCTCTAACCTAGGAAATCATGTACTTTGGTTCTTTGGTCAATTCAATTGTCATCCTTGGTTCTGTGGATTTGCTGGATTGCTTGTTAGTTTGTTTATCAGGAAGGTGTGAGAGTGTGAGCCAACACGCCCTATTTTCACACCAAAAACTCATAAAAACAAAGGAAAATGCAATTTTTAAAACAAGCCGCGAGGGGATTTGAAAACACGCTGGGCAGGTAAAAGATCCTACGCAAAGGGGTGCCGGCCGCGAGAAACTGGAAACTCAGGGCAGGGCACACAGATACAACATGGTACAAGAGATAGACTGCCCAATTTCCAGTTTGGATTCCCCTCCGACATGCGGCTACGAACAACAAGCTGACAAACGACCACAAACTGCAAGAACTGACGCTGACATGCCTGCTGTCTCAACTGACATCGCTAGGATGGTGGAGCCGGCGGATGGCTGCCCAGCTCTGAACCAAACACTGGATGTGCCAGCTGCCTTAACCGCCATCATAGGGTGGTGGAGCAGGCGGATGGCTTCCCAGCCATGAACCAAACACTGGAAAATGCCATCTGCCTTAACCGCCATCGATAGGGTGGTGGAGCCGCAGATGGCTTTTTCCGCCATGTACCAGTCACTGGACATCAACAGGTGGACTGAACCGGAACTAAACGGCACAGACATTACATTGCCACAGACATGCAATGACAGCCCACTTGTCATTGCCATGGTGAACATGGAACAGGACAAACGCCGAACAGGCCGGTCCATTACCAGATTACACTGAACTGACGAAAAAAACGACCGTGCCTTGACGAACACGTGTTTTCAGCACAAAACTGGTTCTCAACCGGTGCCCCTCGTCCACCGGCACTGCCTGACCTCCAGTAACGCCTTCGGCGTCACAAAGCATGTTGGAGAGGGCTTTCCCGCAGAAAATTTTTGTTCCCGCAGGAAAACTGGGTTTTCCAGGGAGGGCTCAGGCCCCGGTCGTAGGATCGATTTTAACTGAAAATGGAAGTTACCCCCTTTTTCTAGCCTTTAATTCCTTCGCTTCCAACCCAACACAAAGCACAACATAAGCTTGGATACCTTGATGTCCTGATGTGAGTGTTGCGGTGAAAGATAACTTTATTGGTCAATTGACTTGGTTTGTACCAATTGATGATTTTTTGATTTGTGGACAAGCACTTGAAGCACAAATACAACTTGAAAGAACATGTAAACAAGTGTCGGTTTAATATCAAATACCAAAAATATTGTGTATCAAAAGAGGGTCCTTAAAGATAAAAGAAATGTAAATTTTAACCTTTGCCTAGCCGTTTTTCTGCAGTTCGCGCTTGAAATGATTCCTAGCTGGGGGGACAGAAAATCAGGGCGGAAGCCGCAAAAAAACTTCCTGGGAGTGTTCACCACTTCAGGACCTATGCAGGGATAATTCAGGCCGCACGGCGGCTCTAATTTTTGGTTGGGAAAACAGTGCTTTGGGCGGTCAAAATTCCTAATAATTCAAAATCTGCATTGGACACCGACCCACCACCTCTTACACGCCCCTCCTTAGAAAAAAAACAAGGATTTTTTCAACCGAAAAAAACGGTGAAACTTGTTTTTTCTTCGTCGGTGAACAATGAGAAATGAAAAGAAGACATTGGCAAAAAGGATCCAATGAAAATCATCAATTGCAGTGCAGCGGAATAAAAACAGAAAATGTAAACCAAATTCAGCATAAGCAATGGTCGATGGGGTGTATGTTACATGGAATGCGGTATATGACAGAGAGCGCGTCGTAAGAGGGCGAACAAGCATCCGGTGGGGGGGGGCAGGCAAACGCATGAAACGTGGGGTATGAAGCAACCAGAATTCCTTCAAAAATTACCGAACGAAACGACGAATGGCAAAAATGGCAAAAAAAATCAGGGTCCTGCCGAAAAGGGGGGCGAATTTATAAACCAATTCCCTTGGGCGGCCGAATCAAAAAATCTCAAAAAATCAAAAAAGCGATAAAAAAGGAAAAACGACTCAATCGGCTGGGGGGGGGGTAATGATGAAAACCTGTGATCAACAACTAAACCGATGATGCATACACAATCAAAAATCCCAGAAAATACAAATTTTTGAGAATTCGGGAAAGAAACGGCCTTGAAAAGGCATCGGAAAATTTCGACGTCTCATCTTAACCCATGAATGGGAGGAAGGACGAAAAAACATACCGTCGGAGTACTTGGCAGAAAATCATGCACCGAAAATCCTGGGGATCGAAATGATCGAGCTTCCACCCGCGAATAGGGGGGGGCACAGAATATGGTAATGAACAAAAAAAAACTGTTGATTCGATACGAAAATTCCCCAAAAAATGCGGTGACTTCAGAAATTCGCTTTTGAAATCACTTTGAAAGTGAAACAAAAATCGGTGACGTTGCATGAAAAAGGGGGGGGCGCCAGAAAAATACCGAGAAATTGTGAAAGACGGTTGGGCGTTTGGAATCGGCCATGGACTGAGTTCGAGCGATGAGAAACATCCTGGGGGGGGGTAAAAATCTACCTCCAATCGCCATTTTCGCCTCCTTGACACCCACCCGAATGGGTATTTGTCGGGGGCTGGGGTTAAAAAATGTAAGTTATGGCCCTAGCTTGCCTAAATCCCTTCCCTCCCTTCCCCTTACCTCCCTTTCCCCTTTCCCACCATATGGCTCGAATCTCCACCTCCCTTTGCCATAACCCTTACCCTTGCCCTTATCATTCCCCTTCCCGTTACCCCACTCCGCGCTTGGCCTCGTCGACGCCTCCGACGGTGTGGCTTCCGAAACGAGGATGTCCGCCAACGGTCGGGGGGGCAGCCCCATCTCCTGGCGGATCTCTCCGCCAGCCCACTTTTTTTTTGGGGGGGGCTGATTCGGGAACCGATATGAATCGAAGGGACGGTTGAATTATGGTGAAAAAAGTCAAACACCCTCGCAATCTTGTCGGCTCTCCCTTGGTTACCTCATCAATTAAAAATTGTGGCACTATGCCGACCGAATGGCCGGGAGTCTCAAAAACTCCGGCCTCGAAATGGAACGGGCGGCCTCAAAAGCCGATTCCTTGGGAGTCAAATGAGGTCAGCTTCAAATATAGAGCCACCCTATCCCCTTTGACGAACTTCACTGAAATACGTTTTGTGAACCGTGCGAAGCGAGGGTGTAGGGATAGGCACATCATCATTGATGCGGTGTCAATGATTTTGGGTAACCAGCCGACCCCGTTCCAATGCATAATGAGGGAAAAACACGATGGAAAAATCTGGGCTGGTGGTCATTCCTTTGTTGGAGGACCGAGAGGGTCAATGGGGGTGGCGGGGTTGGCCCGCCTGTTCCCGCACTCGGCATTGCCGCCACCGGGGGGCCTCGATGGTCGGGGCCGCTGGCGGAGCGCCGATGAGAGCGGGGGCTGTGGGAGCCACGTCCATCACTAAAAAAACAAAAAAGGTGAAAAAAATGGAAATTCAGCTTTCGGCTCCCCATACCATCCCTTTCAGCCGAATTGAGAGGGGGGGGACGTGAACTCATGAGCCTTTCCAGGGAACGCTCGTACAATTCTTCCATTCACTGGGGGGGCTGAACGGTGAAAATGTTGACAAAAAATCCGGTCGAAATGCATTGGAAAACATTGTTGTGGTTACGGCCACGGGGGGGGTATCTTAGACCTTATCAACGGATCCAAATTTTGTACCAGGGTCTTAAAAATTCTCTTCCCTGAACAAAATTCAAAATCACAGGTCCCTTTGTTGAAGAGAAATCGCCCACAATACATGGCGAGTGACAGAAGAAAGGGGGGCAGAAGAAAAACACAAAAAATCTCCCGTAAATCGCATACTAAAAATATCTTTGGTGTCCTGGAGGCCAGGGTATCGTGTAGGTTCGGCCGACCCACTACCCATGGCAGATTGTGAAAATTAAAGCCACAGGGGCACCAAAAAAAATGGGAAAAGCCATCGAAATCACATACTGATGAGGGAAATTGAGAAAAATAACCTCCTTGGGAAAACGAGCAATAAGGCATGGCAACAAGTAGTTGCCGAGAGCCACGCTCTCACACCAAACCTTTTCCCTATGCATGAATTTGGGGAAAGATCAAATCCAAATGAGATGTCTTTGATGACGGCAACCAAAAAAAATCAAAGGAAACGATAGAGCATCCACCTTGGCCGTCAAAGAGAAGGGAAGAAAAAACACTTTCAGGTGAGATTTCTTTCAAAACTCGAACCTGAAATTTGAAATCCAATTTCGTTCCTTAAGACCACAGTCGTTTGTGTTTTCGGGTCTTAATTCAGAAAATCTGGAGGGGGGGCTGAAAAATTGGCACGTCTGAAAATCTGCTGGCTGGAAATCCACATTACGCTTCATAAAAATTCTTCTTCCAAAAAATGTTATTGGTTGGAAGAAAGAATGTGACTTTGACTCGGACTTTGTCTTGGAAACTTTGTCTTGGCAACTGTCTTGGCAACTTTTGTCTTGGCAACTTTGCTTGGCAACTTTGTCTCGGCAACTTTGTCTTGGAGGCGTGGTTGGCCAAACCATTTTAAACCTCCCCATGACAAAAGTTAACCTTTTTCATGGGATAAATGGAATACACTGAAATAAAACTGGGGGATCTGAAAAATGAAAATCCAAGTGTCACAATGACACCTTTGACGCTTGGCTCGTAAGGGGAGCAAGAGTATAGGATGGGTAACGTGGGGCGTGGAATCCTTCCATGGGAACTCCGAAACAAACAAAAAAGACCATCAAAAATCCACAAAAATCCAAATAAAAATCCACAAAAATCCAAATCAAAAATCCAAAAATCCAAATCAAAATCCACAAAAACCTCCTCACATGTGATGGCAGCAAATTTCTTCGTCTTGGTCCTCCTCACCAAACACATACCAGCCGAACACAAGAATTTTGAGCAAATTGACGCCTTTTGTTGAAAAACAAAAATAAGCGTCCACAATAAAAATGTTGAGATAAAGAAAAACACGAAGCCAAAAAAAAAATCACGTGAAAAGAGAAAATCAGCTTCACGTCCATTCATGAGCAAACAAAATTCCACGACGCTGAATCCCAGGGGGGGTATCCGTTCAATCAAAAAAATGCACCGCGAAACGGGAAAAATATTTTTTTGGAATTTTTCAATCATTGGTGGAGGTAGAAAGGAAAAAAGAAAGCAAAAAATCAGATCACCAATCATGTCGGACAAGGAAAAAAAAACCCAGGTCACCAACCATGGGGGGGGGAACGACAAAGAAACCCCGAACAATGGAAGGAAGCAAATGATTCATGTGCTTGGCTACACCAGCCAACCACAAGTCAAAACAGTGGGGTAAAAAACAATTCCACCAACGGTGGAAATTCAGGGTCGCGAAAATGAACGAAAACGTGCAATCAGATTACTTGGTGTAATCCAGATAAAATCAAATGGCAGCCTCCATTGTCATTGAAGGGGGGGGCGATGAATCACGACCACATGGATCTTAGCATGTCAATGCGCACCTCCTCGTGGCACAAACATCTTTCCCTGGGGGGGGAATGATAATTCTGAAAACTGTGATGTTTGTGTGCCACATAAATCCGAAAATCAAGAAGTTGGCCAAAAGATCTCCCTGCCGAAAATCCCCAACGCGAACAACGATGACTTGCAACAGGGTTTCAAAAAAAATATCCGAAAAAAATGAAAATTCGCCAAACTGCGATCGACAAAAAATGAACCATCCCCGAAACCATGTGGGGGGGGGCTCTTGCACTTCGTGAAAATAAGAAATAAAAAATGATGTGGATCCTGTGGGGGGGGTGGCTGCCAAACGAACAAATCGACTCAAAAGTCAACAATAACAAAATCAACATCAACATAAACAACAAAACCGGGGAAGAACGAGAGAAGGCTGCCTTCGCATGAAAATGGGAAAAGTTGACGATGATGCCTCCTCCAGGTCACCACCATGTGTCATTCTCCACAAATGTTGAAGAACGGGAATTCTTCCAAGTTGAACAACAAAATGTGATCATTTCCCGTCAACGTTCCCTTCAAGCTGGGGGGGGGGCTCCAATCAACCAAGAAACGGTTTCGGATGCTTGAGGTAATGAAACCAACAACGGTGGAAATAAATCGAGAGAAACAAAAGCGAGTAGCCAGAATAATCACCACAAACAAACAAACAAACAAACAAACAAAAACTCTCCCATTGAAGGGGGGGCACTTGAATGGTTGTGTGCGAGAAATGAAAAGTTTTTTTTTTGCATCTCCCACACTTTTCGGTGGACCGTGTGAGGACCATGGGGGGGGGGAACACCACCAACACAAAACAAAAAATTTTGGCTGATAAGGTGAGAAACGGCTTGGACGGTGAGAAGGACGGTGATTCAGAAAAATGTTGCTGAAGATGTTGTGTTGCTGCCAAAACCTGCAATGCAAGAAATTCGCATGGGCATCGCTAGAAAAGCAAAACCAAACAAGCAATCAAACAAGGAATCCAACACAATGCAAAATCGAAGAAACTCAAATGTTCCTACCCCTGAAGTATGTGGCCTTAATCAAATGCACACCATGCCTATCGTTGTTTTTCATGTAATCAACGATATCAAAACGTAAATTTTTGCTAGCCACATAATCCCTCCAATCTTTTGAGTATCGGTGGATAAAATTCATCAGGGGCTCCCAAGTTAAATCCTCGTACCCTTCCCATTTCACGAGAAATTCAAGTCTGCCAAATTTGTTGACTCGGTGCTTCAAAATTTTTTCAACCTCCCATTCATCCAAACCCGAATCAAAATCCTCCTTGGTTGGTTGAAAATGAAACATCTCCAATTTTTCATTGGCAAACTCATCCTCAAAATGTTGTTTCATTTGGCTACGGTGCAAGGAAATGACATGTCCAGGTTTTACTTCCACCTCGTAACTCAATTCCCCAATACGACTGACAATGGGACAGGGACCAACCCACCAACTTTGCAATTTGTCGGCGGATAATCCCCTTGGACGTAAAACCCAAACCTTTTGTCCAACCTGAAATGGACTTGGAACCTTACGATCCTTATTCAAAGCCTCAAATTGCTTTTGGTGCAAGGCATTGAGAATATCGGAGACCTTCTTGTCCAAACTCGAAATGTGCTCAAAAAAGGTTGATGCATCGGCACACTCGGTCCTTGCAAAAAAGGAAGCCAGGTTGCAAAGGGTCGCGACCAAAAAGAATTTGGTACGGAGAAAAACCTGATTCACCCGGGGTTCTTTGCAAATGCTTGAGGGCAAGTGGCAAAACCTCCACCCAATTCATATCCACGTGTCGAGTCTGAATTTTCCTCATAAATTGCTTCAAAACCTTCCCGCCACTTCAGCCCTACCATTGCCTTGGTGGTACCCCGCGTGACAAAAAGTGTTTTGAACCCCCAAATGGCCGCACAACGTTCTCCAAAAAGCAGCCGCAAATTGGGGTCCTTTATCCGAAACAACCACCCTTGGGACACCAAACAAATTCCAATGATGCAAAAGAGTTTGTCTTGCCACTCGTTTTGCGGTGAGACCCACTCTTGATTCGGGAAATGCCACAACCCACCCACTGTGGCGATCAACAATGACAACCATACAATCATACTCCTTTCCTTCAAACTTGGTAGGATTCATGTAAAAAACATCCACCGCAATGTTATCCATGGGAATGGGGGGTATGGGTGTGGGCTTCAAAGGAAGTTTGTTGCTTTCATGCAAATGATTGTTGGCTTGGCAGATTTCACATTTTTTGTTGATCTCCCAACACAACAAACGACCTCTTGATTTGTCGGGGAGGACATACCGCCTCAAAAGTTCCATAAATAATTTTTCTCGGCCCGTATGCCCATGAACCAAATGGAGTTCGTGAACCAAAAATGGAAGCAAAGTTGTTGGCACACACAATTTTGTCTCGAAAAACAAAAAATCACCGTGCCTTTGGAAACCAATGGGCCACTCACTTGCAGAATTTTGGACCTTTTCCCATGAATCCCTGAAAATTGGACACATTGCATAAGCACTTGGCCAGTTTCTGTCAAACACATTTCCGACATCAAGCACGGGAGAGGGGCCAACATCCAAGTCATACCACGACCTTGAGTATTTGAAGTTGACGACGATAAATGAGGATGGCATGTTTGAGTTGGGATGAACCTGTGGGAGGGGGCAGAAACTTTTTTTCCTTTTCTTTTGCCATAGCACGAGTTATGGCTGCCACCCTTTGAGGTTTCCCCGTGAGCAAATATTCAATGAGCAAGGGGGGACTCTCCATTTCATTCTTGTTGAAGGTTGGGACCCCAACCCCCCAAGCCATTGTCTATGGCGCTTTCTCCCATGTGGACCCACCACCATTTGGGAACATTCATTTGGATTGCAAAGCACATTCTCCAAAGACCTTATTGAATCGGGACCCCAAATTCTGGTTGGTTTTTTGTATCCATAATTCTCAAACCTACAATAATCCACATCAATGTAGGAAATTCCTTTCATGAACTTTTGATTCCGAAGTAACCCAAAACGTGGATTTTCAATGAACCATTTGGCAGGTTTGAAAAAGGAAATGATCTCCAAAGTTTTCTTTGCCAAACGATTAGCATAGGCAATGTCCCGAAAAGATCTTGTGTGAGCCGTGCTATAATGCTCACATGGTATGCTTGCTGAAATAACCTCAAAATCTCCCGGTTTGAATTCCTCCCAATACTTCCAATGCAAAATGTTTTCCTGAATATCGGCATTGCTTTTGTGGTCCCAATCAGAGAAACCACATCAAAACCCTTTTGAAGGAAAACATCTCTCCAAGAGCCTTGCCCAGAAAACAAATCCAAAGCTTTTGGTTGAGACGGCATTTCCGTGTGTTGCACATTGAGTACACAAAACTTCTTTGGCTCTCCACCAAAAACTGCACAACATTTCTCCTCCTCCCGTTTCTCTTGCTCAATAAATCTGGCCATTTTCTCCTCGTCATCTTGTGTCCCATTGAAAAATTGATCCTCCCCACACCCTGCCGGATATGCCCACCGTGAAAGCCCATCAGCCAAATTGTTCTTTTCACCCTTCACATAACGGATTTCAAGTTTGAATCTTGAAAGCAACAAATGCCAACGGGCTCTTCGGCCTGTTGGACCACCAGGCATTTCCAAAACCTCGGTTGTCCAATTTTCCAAACTTCGATGATCCGTTAAAATAAGGACAGGCTGAAGATTTATGAGGGAGGCATACTTTTTCAAAATGGAAACAATAGCAAAAGCCTCCTTTTCTCGAATGGGCCAAGTTTTCATTTGACCCGTGGTCAATTTCCTTGAGAAAAACGCAACAGGGTGTGTTTTGATTTTTTCTTCACTTCCAACTTCGGGCAAACTTTGTCCTTCATCCATTTGTTCAATCACCCCCCCTACGGCCTTATGGCTTGCATCCGTACGAATGATAAAAGGCCGATTCGGGTTTGGGATGATAAGCCTCACACCTTCACAAAAGCGTCTTTTCATTTCCTCAAAACATTGAATGTCCCCCTCTGAAAACTGAATTGGGTGCTTTGATCCTTTTTTGCCCAAGGTACGGGGCAACTTCAATTTCTCTTGAAGTGGGGCAGCCAATTCTGAAAATTCCCGTATGTATTGGTGGAAATGGTTGACATACCCCAAAAATCCCCGTAAAGAAGTAACGTCCTTGGGAAGGGGCCATTTCTCCATTGCTAGAAACCTCCCCGTTGATATCCTCCTTGTTCCACCCTCCAAAACATGACCACAAAATTCAACTTTTGTGGCGAAGAAAACACATTTCTTGAAATCGAGAACCCACCTCCCCTTCTTCAATTGCTCAAGGACTTGCCTAACTTCAAAATCTTGCCTCCTAAGCAAGTCCTCCTCCGTGTCCCCATTTTTCTTCTCCGAACCACAAATAATATCATCAAAATATGCGTTTGCAATGTGGGACACGGGTTCCAAACAAAAATCCATTTCCCTCTGGAAAATTGAAGGGGCATTTGCATACCCCTGGAGCATGATTGTGGGTTGAAAATCCCCTAAGGGTGTTGTGATCTTGAAAATCGGCCTTGCCTCGGGGGCAAGTGGAATTTGTGAAAAGGCATCCATAAGGTCAAGTTTTGTCCACATATGTTTCCTCCCTTGCCTAGTTAGGATATCGTCAATGAGAGGAATTGTGTAGCTGTCAACCTCAGCAGCCGCATTAGGGGCTCTAAGGTCGATAACGGGCCTATATGGATCCTCGGGTTTGTTCTTGGGAACCAAAAACATGGGACTCCCCCACCCCGATGGCTCTGGAGGCTCCAACTTTGAGAGTCCCTTCCATTTTTCGATGGCTTTTCGAAAATAGTCCAGTTTGTCACCGTGGCACGGAATTGCACGAAAATATTTTGGAACCGAGCCAGGTTTTAATTTGATGTTAGCCATCCCATGGGGACCTCTAGGCTGGGGGTTGGGGAAAATTTGGTCTCGAAAAACAGAATCCTTATAATCCTCATACAATTTTTTCCTCAAACTCTCAGCCAATGGGCTTTCATTTGGATGTTCAGTTTCAACCAACCCAAAAATTTGTGACTCCTCACCTTGAAAAGTTGCCATCACCTCAAAAAGTTGAGCCTCTTCTTCGGGAGTCAGGGGGAATCCTTACTTCCAACCTCGTTAGGCACAACAAACTTGGTTATAGGCATGAGACGTAAAGGAGTTGTGTCAATTTCCTCCAAATCTTGAGTGGACTCCTTTTCTTCACCAAGGGGGGCTAGGAAGAAAATGTTTTGGCCTTCCCTCACACCCACTTGTGAAAACTCGGGGAGCGGGATGATTTTGTTTTCCGCCATCCACCCATTTGAAAGAATGACATCCATGGGAATGTTGGCCTCGTAAAAAAGGCCTTTGAAAGTAACGTGCCTTTTGAGATGTGGGTTTGAAAAATGAAAAGTGAGTGGGATCACCCGTTTGCCACCATCAATCCGAATTTGATTTGCGGCTTGAAGATTGAGGGGGCGAGAAGCTGCATGGAATAAATGTTTTGGGAAAAGTCCTTCTCTCACAAGATTTGGTTGAGCTCCCGTGTCAATCAAAATTTTAGGGAATTTCACCTCCCCCTTTGATGAAACACGAGTCTCTATGAGGAATTGCTTACTCCCAACTAGATTTACAACCTCCCCTTGATTTTTGATGAGTAAAGAGGAGATTTGGGTAGTTTTTGGGATGGGGTAAGGGTAGGTGCCAGGGACCGTGGACCAATCCCCCCCTTGACTTACTGTGCTCTCCCCTTGATGACGTTGGGGAGGAACGGCGCATGTCGAAGAGGTTGGCACCTGGAGCGAAGACTGGGCACGAGAGGGGATAGAATTATATTGTGGGGGTAGGTTTTGACTCCTGCCATCGGCAGGCCCCACAAACCCACCGTGGCCCCGTCATTGGGCCGTTGGATTTGAAGAACTTGGCCCTTTTCCGTTTCCTTTTCCACCCTTTTGGCCAAAACCTTTGCCAAAATCACCTTTCCCAAAACCCTTGCCTTGGCCTTGACCTTTGCCTTTGCCCTTTCCCCCATCAAACCAATTGTCTTTCCCACCACGACCCCTTCCTCCATTGGAGGGGTTTTGCGAAAAATTGTTTGGGGCCATTGAAGAATTGAACTGTTGTGGGGGGGAACAAATAAGTTGGCTCAATGGGCGCTGGGGGACTACAACTTTGGAATCGGGTTGCTTGGCCCTTTTCTCCTTGGGGGCTTGTCATTCACAGCATTTATTTGTGACCCTCCCAAAACTTTCCTTGTTTCCTCCAATTGCTCGTCATTTTGAACCGACGAAAGTAAAAATTGCATGCATTCTGAAATGCCGATGCATTCTTGTGTTGGGAAAACACGCAAACACCCATGACCTTCAATTTCCTTCCCGTCAAAAGTTTCTAACTCCACCTTCTGAGCATCGGAATGGACTTCAACAAAAAACTCATCGCCTTTCTTTCCAACCCACTTGGGGGAAACCGTCAGAATCTCAGAGAAAAGGGAGTGCAATTGTGAAACCTCAACCCCCGTAATCCCTAAAACTTTGAATTTGAGGGCATTTCTTTTCTTGGAACTCTCAGTTTGCAACCGTTGGGCCAAATAATAGGGATTTGCCTCAAAATGATTCGGAGGGCTTCCTCATTTGACAAATGAGGAAGTTTGGAGGCAATTCTTTGAAAATTTGATGTGTATTCCTTGCACCTTGAAAGTGTCATTTTCCCCTTGGCATCCAATTTCAACCCTTCCAAGGTTTGTTTCAAGGTTTCCCCATGACATTTTTCTTTCTCCTCCACCAACCCCCTCCAATAGTGGGTGTAAGTGAGGCCTGCATTTTGGTTTCTGAGACGTAACAAATTTGCCGCCTCCCATCGTCCAAAACTTTGGACAAATTGGCAAAAATAAGGCGGTCGTCACTCCCGTCCCCCATAGACATTGTTTGCACCCACATTTCCCATTGTGTTTTGAAAACTAGCCAATCGGCATTTTTCCCTGAAAACTTGGGGGCAACCCGATACCTGCCGATGCAAGCATCAACGGGGTCAACATGGGTGTTTTGAGTGGGGGGTGGAAGAACTTTGTGCTGTTTGTGCAAGCCTCAACTTTTCACCCGCAATGACATTCACGGCATTGGAATTCTGGGGGGAATGCCTGTTGGTGGGGGGCTTGAGGACCTTGAGGTGCTGGATTGATGGTAGGTTGCAATTGAAGACCTGAGAGAACACCTGTAGAGACTGAGGGCAATGGAGCAACAGGGTTTTTTGGCATCAGAAGTACTTGTTGTCTGGAAAAGTTGGATTTCTTGTGACAGTTTTTGAAGGTCTTGGTCCTTTTGGGCAAGTTTCTGTTCCAAAACTTGTAAACTTTTGGTTCATGCAACCAAGGCATTGTTCCAAATGTTGATTTTTTGATTCCAAACTTTGAATGCACCTTTTTTGGTCAGAAAACAAACCTTCCACGGCACTGTCCTTTTGCACCAACCTTTCTTCCAACGCAACAACCTTCATCCACGTTGTGTTCAGGCTTTGTTCAAAAGTTTGGTTTGAGGATTGCACTCCTTCCAAGCTTTTCTCCCTTGCAGAAAATAAACTTTCCAAAACTTGAAGTCGTTGATCTTGTGAAACCACCAAAGTTTGCAAAGTCTGAAAGTCCGAGGAAAATTTATCCACCACCCCTTGGTCTTTTCTTCCAGTGAAGAAAGTTCCGTTTTGAAATTTGGGACTCCAAAAGGGTTTTTTGTGCCACTTCCAACTTGAAGGCTTGAAAAACTTGGTGGACCCTTTCAAAAGCATCCTGGCAAGCTGCATTTGTCCTTTCGACCAAACTTGTGCAATCCCCCTTAATTTGTTCAAAGCACCGAACAAACTGTGCTGAAGAGTCAACCAAACTTTTTGAAATTCAATGCGACACTTTTCTGAAAGTTCTGTCTGCAAAAGGCCAAAACTTTGTTGGCAACCCTCCAAAACTTCTCCCTCAGTGCTTCAACCCTCCCATCGATAAATTGGGTCCATTCCAAATCGGACCATTCTGAAATATTTTGCTCTCTCACCTCAGAGAAAATCACCTTTCTCGGGTGGGGGGGAGCAGAACTTGGATGGGGTCCTTCAAAATCTGAGTGTCCACCAAATCCGAACCCCTCTCAAAAGTGTCTGGGGCTTCCAAAATCAGTTTCCTCTGCGACCATCTAACCGGTGCCCCTCGTCCACCGGCACTACCTGACCTCCAGTAACGCCTTCGGCGTCACAAATCATGTTGAGGGGGGTTTTCCCGCAGAAAATTTTTGTTCCCGCAGAAAAACCTGGTTTTCCGGGGAGGGCTCAGGCCCCGGGCGTAGGATCGATTTTAACTGAAAATGGAATTTGCCCCTTTTCCTAGCCTTTAATTCCTTCGCTTCCCAACCAAGACAAAGCACAACACAAGTTTGGATACCTTTGATGTCTTGTGAATGTTGCGTGAAGGATTGGTTGAGACCAATTGATGATTGCAAATACAACTTGATAAACTTGTGAACAATTGCGTTTGAAGATTCAATATCCCAAAAATATTGTGTATCAAAAGAGGGTCCTGAAAGATAAAACAGATGTAAATTTGAACCTTTGCCTAACCGTTTTTCTGGCAGTTCCGCGCTTGAAATGATCCTAGCTGCGTGGGGGGAACAGAAAATCAGGGCGGAAGCCGCAAAAAACTTCCATGGGGTGTTC
>CAAHFI012045073.1:0-19991 GCA_900893395.1 Euglena gracilis | reverse complement strand
TTATTTTGGGGCCCTGGGACAGTTGAGCAACAAAAGGGATTCGCTTCCAAAACGGTTCGGCAACACAGGGATTTTGTTATTTTGGGGCCCTGGACACACACAAAAGGATTCGCTTCCAAAACGGTTCGGCAACACAAGGATTTTGTTATTTTGGGGCCCTGGACAGTTGAGCAGCAAAAGGGAATTGCTTCCAAAACGGTTCGGCAACACAGGGATTTTGTTATTTTGGGGCCCTGGGAACAGTTGAGCAGCAAAAGGATTCGCTTCCAAAACGGTTCGGCAACACAGGGATTTTGTTATTTTGGGCCCTGGGACAGTTGAGCAGCAAAAGGATTCGCTTCCAAAACGGTTCGGCAACACAAGGGATTTTGTTATTTTGGGGCCCTGGGAACAGTTGAGCAGCAAAGGGATTCGCTTCCAAAACGGTTCGGCAACACAGGGATTTTGTTATTTTGGGGCCCTGGGACAGTTGAGCAGCAAAAGGATTCGCTTCCAAACGGTTCGGCAACACAAGGGATTTTGTTATTTTGGGGCCCTGGGACAGTTGAGCAGCAAAAGGATTCGCTTCCAAAACGGTTCGGCAACACAGGGATTTTGTTATTTTGGGGCCCTGGGACAGTTGAGCAGCAAAAGGATTCGCTTCCAAAACGGTTCGGCAACACAAGGGATTTTGTTATTTTGGGGCCCTGGGACAGTTGAGCAGCAAAAGGATTCGCTTCCAAAACGGTTCGGCACACAGGGATTTTGTTATTTTGGGGCCCTGGGACAGTTGAGCAACAAAAGGGATTCGCTTCCAAAACGGTTCGGCAACACAAGGGATTTTGTTATTTTGGGGCCCTGGGACAGTTGAGCAACAAAAGGATTCGCTTCCAAAACGGTTCGCACAACAGGGATTTTGTTATTTTGGGGCCCTGGGACAGTTGAGCAGCAAAAGGATTCGCTTCCAAAACGGTTCGGCAACACAAGGGATTTTGTTATTTTGGGGCCCTGGACAGTTGAGCAGCAAAAGGGATTCGCTTCCAAAACGGTTCGGCAACACAAGGGATTTTGTTATTTTGGGGCCCTGGACAGTTGAGCAAAAGGATTCGCTTCCAAAACGGTTCGGCAACACAAGGGATTTTGTTATTTTGGGGCCCTGGACAGTTGAGCAGCAAAAGGATTCGCTTCCAAAACGGTTCGGCAACACAAGGGATTTTGTTATTTTGGGGCCCTGGGACAGTTGAGCAAAAAAGGATTCGCTTCCAAAACGGTTCGGCAACACAAGGGATTTTGTTATTTTGGGGCCCTGGGACAGTTGAGCAGCAAAAGGGATTCGCTTCCAAAACGGTTCGGCAACACAAGGGATTTTGTTATTTTGGGCCCTGGGACAGTTGAGCAGCAAAAGGATTCGCTTCCAAAACGGTTCGGCAACACAGGGATTTTGTTATTTTGGGGCCCTGGGACAGTTGAGCAGCAAAAGGATTCGCTTCCAAAACGGTTCGGCAACACAAGGGATTTTGTTATTTTGGGGCCCTGGGACAGTTGAGCAACAAAAGGGATTCGCTTCCAAAACGGTTCGGCAACACAGGGATTTTGTTATTTTGGGGCCCTGGGACAGTTGAGCAAAAAAGGATTCGCTTCCAAAACGGTTCGGCAACACAAGGGATTTTGTTTTTTGGGGCCCTGGGACAGTTGAGCAGCAAAAGGATTCGCTTCCAAAACGGTTCGGCAACACAGGGATTTTGTTATTTTGGGGCCCTGGGACAGTTGAGCAAAAGGGATTCGCTTCCAAAACGGTTCGGCAACACAAGGGATTTTGTTATTTTGGGCCCTGGGACAGTTGAGCAGCAAAAGGATTCGCTTCCAAAACGGTTCGGCAACACAAGGGATTTTGTTATTTTGGGGCCCTGGGACAGTTGAGCAGCAAAAGGGATTCGCTTCCAAAACGGTTCGGCAACAGGATTTTGTTATTTTGGGGCCCTGGGACAGTTGAGCAGCAAAAGGATTCGCTTCCAAAACGGTTCGGCAACACAAGGGATTTTGTTATTTTGGGGCCCTGGACAGTTGAGCAGCAAAAGGGATTCGCTTCCAAAACGGTTCGGCAACACAGGGATTTTGTTATTTTGGGGCCCTGGGACAGTTGAGCAGCAAAAGGGATTCGCTTCCAAAACGGTTCGGCACAAGGGATTTTGTTATTTGGGGCCCTGGACAGTTGAGCAGCAAAAGGGATTCGCTTCCAAAACGGTTCGGCAACACAAGGGATTTTGTTATTTTGGGCCCTGGGACAGTTGAGCAGCAAAAGGGATTCGCTTCCAAAACGGTTCGGCAACAGGGATTTTGTTATTTTGGGCCCTGGGACAGTTGAGCAGCAAAAGGGATTCGCTTCCAAAACGGTTCGGCAACACAAGGGATTTTGTTATTTTGGGGCCCTGGACAGTTGAGCAACAAAAGGGATTCGCTTCCAAAACGGTTCGGCAACACAGGGATTTTTTATTTTTGGGGCCCTGGAACAGTTGAGCAGCAAAAGGATTCGCTTCCAAAACGGTTCGGCAACACAGGGATTTTGTTATTTTGGGGCCCTGGACAGTTGAGCAGCAAAAGGATTGGCTTCAAAACGGTTCGCGCAACACAAGGATTTTGTTATTTTGGGGCCCTGGGACAGTTGAGCAACAAAAGGGATTCGCTTCCAAAAACGGTTCGGCACACAAGGGATTTTGTTATTTTGGGCCCCTGGGACAGTTGAGCAGCAAAAGGGATTGGCTTCCAAAACGGTTCGGCAACACAAGGGATTTTGTTATTTTGGGGCCCTGGGACAGTTGAGGCAGCAAAAGGATTGCTTCCAAAACGGTTCGGCAACACAAGGGATTTTTGTTATTTGGGCCCTGGGACAGTTGAGCAACAAAGGGATTGCTTCCAAAACGGTTCGGCAACACAAGGGATTTTGTTATTTTGGGGCCCTGGGACAGTTGAGCAGCAAAAGGGATTCGCTTCCAAAACGGTTCGGCAACACAAGGGATTTTGTTATTTTGGGGCCCTGGGAACAGTTGAGCAACAAAAGGGATTGGCTTCCAAAACGGTTCGGCAACAACAAGGGATTTTGTTATTTTGGGGCCCTGGGCAGTTGAGCAGCAAAAGGATTGCTTCCAAAAACGGTTCGGCAACACAAGGTTTTGTTATTTTGGGGCCCTGGGACAGTTGAGCAGCAAAAAGGGATTGCTTCCAAAACGGTTCGGCAACACAAGGGATTTTGTTATTTTGGGGCCCTGGGACAGTTGAGCAGAAAAGGGATTGGCTTCCAAAAACGGTTCGGCAACACAAGGGATTTTGTTATTTTGGGGCCCTGGGACAGTTGAGCACAAAAGGGATTGGCTTCCAAAACGGTTCGGCAACACAAGGGATTTTGTTATTTTGGGGCCCTGGGACAGTTGAGCAACAAAAGGGATTGCTTCCAAAACGGTTCGGCAACACAAGGGATTTTGTTATTTTGGGCCCTGGACAGTTGAGCAGCAAAAGGATTGCTTCCAAAACGGTTCGGCAACACAAGGGATTTTGTTATTTTGGGGCCCTGGACAGTTGAGCAGCAAAAGGGATTGCTTCCAAAACGGTTCGGCAACACAAGGGATTTTGTTTATTTTGGGGCCCTGGGACAGTTGAGCAGCAAAAGGGATTGCTTCCAAAACGGTTCGGCAACACAG
The DNA here is from genome assembly GCA_900893395.1 of Euglena gracilis. Taxonomy (NCBI): domain Eukaryota; phylum Euglenozoa; class Euglenophyceae; order Euglenales; family Euglenaceae; genus Euglena; species Euglena gracilis. The sequence continues at coordinate 16,317 of CAAHFI012045073.1, read as the reverse complement.
GGATTTTTGTTATTTTGGGGCCCTGGGACAGTTGAGCAGCAAAAGGATTCGCTTTCCAAAACGGTTCGGCAACACAAGGGATTTTGTTATTTTGGGGCCCTGGGACAGTTGAGCAGCAAAAGGGATTCGCTTCCAAAACGGTTCGGCAACACAAGGGATTTTGTTATTTTGGGGCCCTGGACAGTTGAGCAACAAAAGGGATTGCTTCCAAAACGGTTCGGCACACAAGGGATTTTGTTATTTTGGGGCCCTGGGACAGTTGAGCAACAAAAGGGATTCGCTTCCAAAACGGTTCGGCAACACAAGGGATTTTGTTATTTTGGGGCCCTGGGACAGTTGAGCAGCAAAAGGGATTCGCTTCCAAAACGGTTCGGCAACACAAGGGATTTTGTTATTTTGGGGCCCTGGACAGTTGAGCAGCAAAAGGGATTCGCTTCCAAAACGGTTCGGCAACACAAGGGATTTTGTTATTTTGGGGCCCTGGGACAGTTGAGCAGCAAAAGGATTCGCTTCCAAAACGGTTCGGCACACAAGGGATTTTGTTATTTTGGGGCCCTGGGACAGTTGAGCAGCAAAAGGGATTCGCTTCCAAAACGGTTCGGCAACACAAGGGATTTTGTTATTTTGGGGCCCTGGGACAGTTGAGCAGCAAAAGGGATTCGCTTCCAAAACGGTTCGGCAACACAAGGGATTTTGTTATTTTGGGGCCCTGGGACAGTTGAGCAGCAAAAGGGATTCGCTTCCAAAACGGTTCGGCAGCACAAGGGATTTTGTTATTTTGGGGCCCTGGGACAGTTGAGCAGCAAAAGGGATTCGCTTCCAAAACGGTTCGGCACACAAGGGATTTTGTTATTTTGGGGCCCTGGGACAGTTGAGCAGCAAAAGGGATTCGCTTCCAAAACGGTTCGGCAACACAAGGGATTTTGTTATTTTGGGGCCCTGGGACAGTTGAGCAGCAAAAGGGATTCGCTTCCAAAACGGTTCGGCACAAGGGATTTTGTTATTTTGGGGCCCTGGGACAGTTGAGCAGCAAAAGGGATTCGCTTCCAAAACGGTTCGGCAGCACAAGGGATTTTGTTATTTTGGGGCCCTGGGACAGTTGAGCAGCAAAAGGGATTCGCTTCCAAAACGGTTCGGCAACACAAGGGATTTTGTTATTTTGGGGCCCTGGGACAGTTGAGCAGCAAAAGGGATTCGCTTCCAAAACGGTTCGGCAACACAAGGGATTTTGTTATTTTGGGGCCCTGGGACAGTTGAGCAGCAAAAGGGATTCGCTTCCAAAACGGTTCGGCAACACAAGGGATTTTGTTATTTTGGGGCCCTGGGACAGTTGAGCAGCAAAAGGGATTCGCTTCCAAAACGGTTCGGCAACACAAGGGATTTTGTTATTTTGGGGCCCTGGGACAGTTGAGCAGCAAAAGGGATTGCTTCCAAAACGGTTCGGCAACACAAGGGATTTTGTTATTTTGGGGCCCTGGGACAGTTGAGCAGCAAAAGGATTCGCTTCCAAAACGGTTCGGCAACACAAGGGATTTTGTTATTTTGGGGCCCTGGGACAGTTGAGCAGCAAAAGGGATTCGCTTCCAAAACGGTTCGGCAGCACAAGGGATTTTGTTATTTTGGGGCCCTGGGACAGTTGAGCAGCAAAAGGATTCGCTTCCAAAACGGTTCGGCAACACAAGGGATTTTGTTATTTTGGGGCCCTGGGACAGTTGAGCAGCAAAAGGGATTCGCTTCCAAAACGGTTCGGCACACAAGGGATTTTGTTATTTTGGGGCCCTGGGACAGTTGAGCAGCAAAAGGGATTCGCTTCCAAAACGGTTCGGCAACACAAGGGATTTTGTTATTTTGGGGCCCTGGGACAGTTGAGCAGCAAAAGGGATTCGCTTCCAAAACGGTTCGGCAACACAAGGGATTTTGTTATTTTGGGGCCCTGGGACAGTTGAGCAGCAAAAGGGATTCGCTTCCAAAACGGTTCGGCAACACAAGGGATTTTGTTATTTTGGGGCCCTGGGACAGTTGAGCAGCAAAAGGGATTCGCTTCCAAAACGGTTCGGCACACAAGGGATTTTGTTATTTTGGGGCCCTGGGACAGTTGAGCAGCAAAAGGGATTCGCTTCCAAAACGGTTCGGCAACACAAGGGATTTTGTTATTTTGGGGCCCTGGGACAGTTGAGCAGCAAAAGGGATTCGCTTCCAAAACGGTTCGGCAACACAAGGGATTTTGTTATTTTGGGGCCCTGGGACAGTTGAGCAGCAAAAGGGATTCGCTTCCAAAACGGTTCGGCAACACAAGGGATTTTGTTATTTTGGGGCCCTGGGACAGTTGAGCAGCAAAAGGGATTCGCTTCCAAAACGGTTCGGCAACAAGGGATTTTGTTATTTTGGGGCCCTGGGACAGTTGAGCAGCAAAAGGGATTCGCTTCCAAAACGGTTCGGCAACACAAGGGATTTTGTTATTTTGGGGCCCTGGGACAGTTGAGCAGCAAAAGGGATTCGCTTCCAAAACGGTTCGGCACACAAGGGATTTTGTTATTTTGGGGCCCTGGGACAGTTGAGCAGCAAAAGGGATTCGCTTCCAAAACGGTTCGGCAACACAAGGGATTTTGTTATTTTGGGGCCCTGGGACAGTTGAGCAGCAAAAGGATTCGCTTCCAAAACGGTTCGGCACACAAGGGATTTTGTTATTTTGGGGCCCTGGGACAGTTGAGCAGCAAAAGGGATTCGCTTCCAAAACGGTTCGGCAACACAAGGGATTTTGTTATTTTGGGGCCCTGGGACAGTTGAGCAGCAAAAGGGATTCGCTTCCAAAACGGTTCGGCACACAAGGGATTTTGTTATTTTGGGGCCCTGGGACAGTTGAGCAGCAAAAGGATTCGCTTCCAAAACGGTTCGGCACACAAGGGATTTTGTTATTTTGGGGCCCTGGGACAGTTGAGCAGCAAAAGGGATTCGCTTCCAAAACGGTTCGGCACACAAGGGATTTTGTTATTTTGGGGCCCTGGGACAGTTGAGCAGCAAAAGGGATTCGCTTCCAAAACGGTTCGGCAACACAAGGGATTTTGTTATTTTGGGGCCCTGGGACAGTTGAGCAGCAAAAGGGATTCGCTTCCAAAACGGTTCGGCAACACAAGGGATTTTGTTATTTTGGGGCCCTGGGACAGTTGAGCAGCAAAAGGATTCGCTTCCAAAACGGTTCGGCAACACAAGGGATTTTGTTATTTTGGGGCCCTGGGACAGTTGAGCAGCAAAAGGGATTCGCTTCCAAAACGGTTCGGCAACACAAGGGATTTTGTTATTTTGGGGCCCTGGGACAGTTGAGCAGCAAAAGGGATTCGCTTCCAAAACGGTTCGGCAGCACAAGGGATTTTGTTATTTTGGGGCCCTGGGACAGTTGAGCAGCAAAAGGGATTCGCTTCCAAAACGGTTCGGCAGCACAAGGGATTTTGTTATTTTGGGGCCCTGGGACAGTTGAGCAGCAAAAGGATTCGCTTCCAAAACGGTTCGGCAACACAAGGGATTTTGTTATTTTGGGGCCCTGGGACAGTTGAGCAGCAAAAGGGATTCGCTTCCAAAACGGTTCGGCACACAAGGGATTTTGTTATTTTGGGGCCCTGGGACAGTTGAGCAGCAAAAGGATTCGCTTCCAAAACGGTTCGGCACACAAGGGATTTTGTTTTTTGGGGCCCTGGGACAGTTGAGCAGCAAAAGGGATTCGCTTCCAAAACGGTTCGGCAACACAAGGGATTTTGTTATTTTGGGGCCCTGGGACAGTTGAGCAGCAAAAGGATTCGCTTCCAAAACGGTTCGGCAACACAAGGGATTTTGTTATTTTGGGGCCCTGGGACAGTTGAGCAGCAAAAGGGATTCGCTTCCAAAACGGTTCGGCAACACAAGGGATTTTGTTATTTTGGGGCCCTGGGACAGTTGAGCAGCAAAAGGATTCGCTTCCAAAACGGTTCGGCAACACAAGGGATTTTGTTATTTTGGGGCCCTGGGACAGTTGAGCAGCAAAAGGATTCGCTTCCAAAACGGTTCGGCACACAAGGGATTTTGTTATTTTGGGGCCCTGGGACAGTTGAGCAGCAAAAGGGATTCGCTTCCAAAACGGTTCGGCAACACAAGGGATTTTGTTATTTTGGGGCCCTGGGACAGTTGAGCAGCAAAAGGGATTCGCTTCCAAAACGGTTCGGCAACACAAGGGATTTTGTTATTTTGGGGCCCTGGGACAGTTGAGCAGCAAAAGGGATTCGCTTCCAAAACGGTTCGGCAACACAAGGGATTTTGTTATTTTGGGGCCCTGGGACAGTTGAGCAGCAAAAGGATTCGCTTCCAAAACGGTTCGGCAACAAGGGATTTTGTTATTTTGGGGCCCTGGGACAGTTGAGCAGCAAAAGGGATTCGCTTCCAAAACGGTTCGGCAGCACAAGGGATTTTGTTATTTTGGGGCCCTGGGACAGTTGAGCAGCAAAAGGATTCGCTTCCAAAACGGTTCGGCAACAAGGGATTTTGTTATTTTGGGGCCCTGGGACAGTTGAGCAGCAAAAGGGATTCGCTTCCAAAACGGTTCGGCACACAAGGGATTTTGTTATTTTGGGGCCCTGGGACAGTTGAGCAGCAAAAGGATTCGCTTCCAAAACGGTTCGGCACACAAGGGATTTTGTTATTTTGGGGCCCTGGGACAGTTGAGCAGCAAAAGGGATTCGCTTCCAAAACGGTTCGGCAACACAAGGGATTTTGTTATTTTGGGGCCCTGGGACAGTTGAGCAGCAAAAGGGATTCGCTTCCAAAACGGTTCGGCAACACAAGGGATTTTGTTATTTTGGGGCCCTGGGACAGTTGAGCAGCAAAAGGATTCGCTTCCAAAACGGTTCGGCAGCACAAGGGATTTTGTTATTTTGGGGCCCTGGGACAGTTGAGCAGCAAAAGGGATTCGCTTCCAAAACGGTTCGGCACACAAGGGATTTTGTTATTTTGGGGCCCTGGGACAGTTGAGCAGCAAAAGGATTCGCTTCCAAAACGGTTCGGCAACAAGGGATTTTGTTATTTTGGGGCCCTGGGACAGTTGAGCAGCAAAAGGATTCGCTTCCAAAACGGTTCGGCACACAAGGGATTTTGTTATTTTGGGGCCCTGGGACAGTTGAGCAGCAAAAGGATTCGCTTCCAAAACGGTTCGGCAACACAAGGGATTTTGTTATTTTGGGGCCCTGGGACAGTTGAGCAGCAAAAGGATTCGCTTCCAAAACGGTTCGGCAACACAAGGGATTTTGTTATTTTGGGGCCCTGGGACAGTTGAGCAGCAAAAGGGATTCGCTTCCAAAACGGTTCGGCACACAAGGGATTTTGTTATTTTGGGGCCCTGGGACAGTTGAGCAGCAAAAGGATTCGCTTCCAAAACGGTTCGGCAACACAAGGGATTTTGTTATTTTGGGGCCCTGGGACAGTTGAGCAGCAAAAGGATTCGCTTCCAAAACGGTTCGGCACACAAGGGATTTTGTTATTTTGGGGCCCTGGGACAGTTGAGCAGCAAAAGGGATTCGCTTCCAAAACGGTTCGGCACACAAGGGATTTTGTTATTTTGGGGCCCTGGGACAGTTGAGCAGCAAAAGGGATTCGCTTCCAAAACGGTTCGGCAGCACAAGGGATTTTGTTATTTTGGGGCCCTGGGACAGTTGAGCAGCAAAAGGGATTCGCTTCCAAAACGGTTCGGCAACACAAGGGATTTTGTTATTTTGGGGCCCTGGGACAGTTGAGCAGCAAAAGGGATTCGCTTCCAAAACGGTTCGGCACACAAGGGATTTTGTTATTTTGGGGCCCTGGGACAGTTGAGCAGCAAAAGGGATTCGCTTCCAAAACGGTTCGGCAACACAAGGGATTTTGTTATTTTGGGGCCCTGGGACAGTTGAGCAGCAAAAGGGATTCGCTTCCAAAACGGTTCGGCAACACAAGGGATTTTGTTATTTTGGGGCCCTGGGACAGTTGAGCAGCAAAAGGATTCGCTTCCAAAACGGTTCGGCAACACAAGGGATTTTGTTATTTTGGGGCCCTGGGACAGTTGAGCAGCAAAAGGGATTCGCTTCCAAAACGGTTCGGCAACACAAGGGATTTTGTTATTTTGGGGCCCTGGGACAGTTGAGCAGCAAAAGGGATTCGCTTCCAAAACGGTTCGGCAGCACAAGGGATTTTGTTATTTTGGGGCCCTGGGACAGTTGAGCAGCAAAAGGGATTCGCTTCCAAAACGGTTCGGCAACACAAGGGATTTTGTTATTTTGGGGCCCTGGGACAGTTGAGCAGCAAAAGGATTCGCTTCCAAAACGGTTCGGCAGCACAAGGGATTTTGTTATTTTGGGGCCCTGGGACAGTTGAGCAGCAAAAGGGATTCGCTTCCAAAACGGTTCGGCAGCACAAGGGATTTTGTTATTTTGGGGCCCTGGGACAGTTGAGCAGCAAAAGGGATTCGCTTCCAAAACGGTTCGGCAACACAAGGGATTTTGTTATTTTGGGGCCCTGGGACAGTTGAGCAGCAAAAGGGATTCGCTTCCAAAACGGTTCGGCAGCACAAGGGATTTTGTTATTTTGGGGCCCTGGGACAGTTGAGCAGCAAAAGGATTCGCTTCCAAAACGGTTCGGCAACACAAGGGATTTTGTTATTTTGGGGCCCTGGGACAGTTGAGCAGCAAAAGGGATTCGCTTCCAAAACGGTTCGGCAACACAAGGGATTTTGTTATTTTGGGGCCCTGGGACAGTTGAGCAGCAAAAGGATTCGCTTCCAAAACGGTTCGGCAACACAAGGGATTTTGTTATTTTGGGGCCCTGGGACAGTTGAGCAGCAAAAGGATTCGCTTCCAAAACGGTTCGGCAACACAAGGGATTTTGTTATTTTGGGGCCCTGGGACAGTTGAGCAGCAAAAGGATTCGCTTCCAAAACGGTTCGGCACACAAGGGATTTTGTTATTTTGGGGCCCTGGGACAGTTGAGCAGCAAAAGGATTCGCTTCCAAAACGGTTCGGCACACAAGGGATTTTGTTATTTTGGGGCCCTGGGACAGTTGAGCAGCAAAAGGATTCGCTTCCAAAACGGTTCGGCAGCACAAGGGATTTTGTTATTTTGGGGCCCTGGGACAGTTGAGCAGCAAAAGGGATTCGCTTCCAAAACGGTTCGGCAGCACAAGGGATTTTGTTATTTTGGGGCCCTGGGACAGTTGAGCAGCAAAAGGGATTCGCTTCCAAAACGGTTCGGCAACACAAGGGATTTTGTTATTTTGGGGCCCTGGGACAGTTGAGCAGCAAAAGGGATTCGCTTCCAAAACGGTTCGGCAGCACAAGGGATTTTGTTATTTTGGGGCCCTGGGACAGTTGAGCAGCAAAAGGGATTCGCTTCCAAAACGGTTCGGCAGCACAAGGGATTTTGTTATTTTGGGGCCCTGGGACAGTTGAGCAGCAAAAGGATTCGCTTCCAAAACGGTTCGGCACACAAGGGATTTTGTTATTTTGGGGCCCTGGGACAGTTGAGCAGCAAAAGGGATTCGCTTCCAAAACGGTTCGGCAACACAAGGGATTTTGTTATTTTGGGGCCCTGGGACAGTTGAGCAGCAAAAGGATTCGCTTCCAAAACGGTTCGGCAACACAAGGGATTTTGTTATTTTGGGGCCCTGGGACAGTTGAGCAGCAAAAGGGATTCGCTTCCAAAACGGTTCGGCAACACAAGGGATTTTGTTATTTTGGGGCCCTGGGACAGTTGAGCAGCAAAAGGATTCGCTTCCAAAACGGTTCGGCACACAAGGGATTTTGTTATTTTGGGGCCCTGGGACAGTTGAGCAGCAAAAGGGATTCGCTTCCAAAACGGTTCGGCAGCACAAGGGATTTTGTTATTTTGGGGCCCTGGGACAGTTGAGCAGCAAAAGGGATTCGCTTCCAAAACGGTTCGGCACACAAGGGATTTTGTTATTTTGGGGCCCTGGGACAGTTGAGCAGCAAAAGGGATTCGCTTCCAAAACGGTTCGGCAACACAAGGGATTTTGTTATTTTGGGGCCCTGGGACAGTTGAGCAGCAAAAGGGATTCGCTTCCAAAACGGTTCGGCAGCACAAGGGATTTTGTTATTTTGGGGCCCTGGGACAGTTGAGCAGCAAAAGGGATTCGCTTCCAAAACGGTTCGGCACACAAGGGATTTTGTTATTTTGGGGCCCTGGGACAGTTGAGCAGCAAAAGGATTCGCTTCCAAAACGGTTCGGCAACACAAGGGATTTTGTTATTTTGGGGCCCTGGGACAGTTGAGCAGCAAAAGGGATTCGCTTCCAAAACGGTTCGGCAACACAAGGGATTTTGTTATTTTGGGGCCCTGGGACAGTTGAGCAGCAAAAGGGATTCGCTTCCAAAACGGTTCGGCACACAAGGGATTTTGTTATTTTGGGGCCCTGGGACAGTTGAGCAGCAAAAGGGATTCGCTTCCAAAACGGTTCGGCAACACAAGGGATTTTGTTATTTTGGGGCCCTGGGACAGTTGAGCAGCAAAAGGGATTCGCTTCCAAAACGGTTCGGCACACAAGGGATTTTGTTATTTTGGGGCCCTGGGACAGTTGAGCAGCAAAAGGGATTCGCTTCCAAAACGGTTCGGCAACACAAGGGATTTTGTTATTTTGGGGCCCTGGGACAGTTGAGCAGCAAAAGGATTCGCTTCCAAAACGGTTCGGCAACACAAGGGATTTTGTTATTTTGGGGCCCTGGGACAGTTGAGCAGCAAAAGGGATTCGCTTCCAAAACGGTTCGGCAACACAAGGGATTTTGTTATTTTGGGGCCCTGGGACAGTTGAGCAGCAAAAGGGATTCGCTTCCAAAACGGTTCGGCACACAAGGGATTTTGTTATTTTGGGGCCCTGGGACAGTTGAGCAGCAAAAGGGATTCGCTTCCAAAACGGTTCGGCAGCACAAGGGATTTTGTTATTTTGGGGCCCTGGGACAGTTGAGCAGCAAAAGGGATTCGCTTCCAAAACGGTTCGGCAACACAAGGGATTTTGTTATTTTGGGGCCCTGGGACAGTTGAGCAGCAAAAGGGATTCGCTTCCAAAACGGTTCGGCAACACAAGGGATTTTGTTATTTTGGGGCCCTGGGACAGTTGAGCAGCAAAAGGGATTCGCTTCCAAAACGGTTCGGCAACACAAGGGATTTTGTTATTTTGGGGCCCTGGGACAGTTGAGCAGCAAAAGGGATTCGCTTCCAAAACGGTTCGGCACACAAGGGATTTTGTTATTTTGGGGCCCTGGGACAGTTGAGCAGCAAAAGGGATTCGCTTCCAAAACGGTTCGGCACACAAGGGATTTTGTTATTTTGGGGCCCTGGGACAGTTGAGCAGCAAAAGGGATTCGCTTCCAAAACGGTTCGGCAACACAAGGGATTTTGTTATTTTGGGGCCCTGGGACAGTTGAGCAGCAAAAGGATTCGCTTCCAAAACGGTTCGGCAACAAGGGATTTTGTTATTTTGGGGCCCTGGGACAGTTGAGCAGCAAAAGGGATTCGCTTCCAAAACGGTTCGGCACACAAGGGATTTTGTTATTTTGGGGCCCTGGGACAGTTGAGCAGCAAAAGGGATTCGCTTCCAAAACGGTTCGGCAACACAAGGGATTTTGTTATTTTGGGGCCCTGGGACAGTTGAGCAGCAAAAGGGATTCGCTTCCAAAACGGTTCGGCAACACAAGGGATTTTGTTATTTTGGGGCCCTGGGACAGTTGAGCAGCAAAAGGGATTCGCTTCCAAAACGGTTCGGCAACACAAGGGATTTTGTTATTTTGGGGCCCTGGGACAGTTGAGCAGCAAAAGGATTCGCTTCCAAAACGGTTCGGCAACACAAGGGATTTTGTTATTTTGGGGCCCTGGGACAGTTGAGCAGCAAAAGGATTCGCTTCCAAAACGGTTCGGCAACACAAGGGATTTTGTTATTTTGGGGCCCTGGGACAGTTGAGCAGCAAAAGGGATTCGCTTCCAAAACGGTTCGGCAACACAAGGGATTTTGTTATTTTGGGGCCCTGGGACAGTTGAGCAGCAAAAGGATTCGCTTCCAAAACGGTTCGGCAACACAAGGGATTTTGTTATTTTGGGGCCCTGGGACAGTTGAGCAGCAAAAGGGATTCGCTTCCAAAACGGTTCGGCAACACAAGGGATTTTGTTATTTTGGGGCCCTGGGACAGTTGAGCAGCAAAAGGGATTCGCTTCCAAAACGGTTCGGCAGCACAAGGGATTTTGTTATTTTGGGGCCCTGGGACAGTTGAGCAGCAAAAGGGATTCGCTTCCAAAACGGTTCGGCAACAAGGGATTTTGTTATTTTGGGGCCCTGGGACAGTTGAGCAGCAAAAGGGATTCGCTTCCAAAACGGTTCGGCAACACAAGGGATTTTGTTATTTTGGGGCCCTGGGACAGTTGAGCAGCAAAAGGGATTCGCTTCCAAAACGGTTCGGCACACAAGGGATTTTGTTATTTTGGGGCCCTGGGACAGTTGAGCAGCAAAAGGGATTCGCTTCCAAAACGGTTCGGCACACAGGGATTTTGTTATTTTGGGGCCCTGGACAGTTGAGCAGCAAAAGGGATTCGCTTCCAAAACGGTTCGGCAACACAAGGGATTTTGTTATTTTGGGGCCCTGGGACAGTTGAGCAGCAAAAGGGATTCGCTTCCAAAACGGTTCGGCAACACAAGGGATTTTGTTATTTTGGGGCCCTGGGACAGTTGAGCAGCAAAAGGGATTCGCTTCCAAAACGGTTCGGCACACAAGGGATTTTGTTATTTTGGGGCCCTGGGACAGTTGAGCAGCAAAAGGGATTCGCTTCCAAAACGGTTCGGCAGCACAAGGGATTTTGTTATTTTGGGGCCCTGGGACAGTTGAGCAGCAAAAGGGATTCGCTTCCAAAACGGTTCGGCAGCACAAGGGATTTTGTTATTTTGGGGCCCTGGGACAGTTGAGCAGCAAAAGGGATTCGCTTCCAAAACGGTTCGGCACACAAGGGATTTTGTTATTTTGGGGCCCTGGGACAGTTGAGCAGCAAAAGGGATTCGCTTCCAAAACGGTTCGGCAGCACAAGGGATTTTGTTATTTTGGGGCCCTGGGACAGTTGAGCAGCAAAAGGGATTCGCTTCCAAAACGGTTCGGCAACACAAGGGATTTTGTTATTTTGGGGCCCTGGGACAGTTGAGCAGCAAAAGGGATTCGCTTCCAAAACGGTTCGGCAACACAAGGGATTTTGTTATTTTGGGGCCCTGGGACAGTTGAGCAGCAAAAGGGATTCGCTTCCAAAACGGTTCGGCAGCACAAGGGATTTTGTTATTTTGGGGCCCTGGGACAGTTGAGCAGCAAAAGGGATTCGCTTCCAAAACGGTTCGGCAACACAAGGGATTTTGTTATTTTGGGGCCCTGGGACAGTTGAGCAGCAAAAGGGATTCGCTTCCAAAACGGTTCGGCAACACAAGGGATTTTGTTATTTTGGGGCCCTGGGACAGTTGAGCAGCAAAAGGGATTCGCTTCCAAAACGGTTCGGCACACAAGGGATTTTGTTATTTTGGGGCCCTGGGACAGTTGAGCAGCAAAAGGGATTCGCTTCCAAAACGGTTCGGCACACAAGGGATTTTGTTATTTTGGGGCCCTGGGACAGTTGAGCAGCAAAAGGGATTCGCTTCCAAAACGGTTCGGCAACACAAGGGATTTTGTTATTTTGGGGCCCTGGGACAGTTGAGCAGCAAAAGGGATTCGCTTCCAAAACGGTTCGGCAGCACAAGGGATTTTGTTATTTTGGGGCCCTGGGACAGTTGAGCAGCAAAAGGGATTCGCTTCCAAAACGGTTCGGCACACAAGGGATTTTGTTATTTTGGGGCCCTGGGACAGTTGAGCAGCAAAAGGGATTCGCTTCCAAAACGGTTCGGCACACAAGGGATTTTGTTATTTTGGGGCCCTGGGACAGTTGAGCAGCAAAAGGGATTCGCTTCCAAAACGGTTCGGCAGCACAAGGGATTTTGTTATTTTGGGGCCCTGGGACAGTTGAGCAGCAAAAGGATTCGCTTCCAAAACGGTTCGGCACACAAGGGATTTTGTTATTTTGGGGCCCTGGGACAGTTGAGCAGCAAAAGGGATTCGCTTCCAAAACGGTTCGGCAACACAAGGGATTTTGTTATTTTGGGGCCCTGGGACAGTTGAGCAGCAAAAGGGATTCGCTTCCAAAACGGTTCGGCAACACAAGGGATTTTGTTATTTTGGGGCCCTGGGACAGTTGAGCAGCAAAAGGGATTCGCTTCCAAAACGGTTCGGCACACAAGGGATTTTGTTATTTTGGGGCCCTGGGACAGTTGAGCAGCAAAAGGGATTCGCTTCCAAAACGGTTCGGCAACACAGGGATTTTGTTATTTTGGGGCCCTGGGACAGTTGAGCAGCAAAAGGGATTCGCTTCCAAAACGGTTCGGCAACACAAGGGATTTTGTTATTTTGGGGCCCTGGGACAGTTGAGCAGCAAAAGGATTCGCTTCCAAAACGGTTCGGCAACAAGGGATTTTGTTATTTTGGGGCCCTGGGACAGTTGAGCAGCAAAAGGGATTCGCTTCCAAAACGGTTCGGCAACACAAGGGATTTTGTTATTTTGGGGCCCTGGGACAGTTGAGCAAAAGGGATTCGCTTCCAAAACGGTTCGGCAACACAGGGATTTTGTTATTTTGGGGCCCTGGGACAGTTGAGCAGCAAAAGGGATTCGCTTCCAAAACGGTTCGGCAGCACAAGGGATTTTGTTATTTTGGGGCCCTGGGACAGTTGAGCAGCAAAAGGGATTCGCTTCCAAAACGGTTCGGCAACACAAGGGATTTTGTTATTTTGGGGCCCTGGGACAGTTGAGCAGCAAAAGGATTCGCTTCCAAAACGGTTCGGCACACAAGGGATTTTGTTATTTTGGGGCCCTGGGACAGTTGAGCAGCAAAAGGGATTCGCTTCCAAAACGGTTCGGCAACACAAGGGATTTTGTTATTTTGGGGCCCTGGGACAGTTGAGCAGCAAAAGGGATTCGCTTCCAAAACGGTTCGGCAACACAAGGGATTTTGTTATTTTGGGGCCCTGGGACAGTTGAGCAGCAAAAGGGATTCGCTTCCAAAACGGTTCGGCAACACAAGGGATTTTGTTATTTTGGGGCCCTGGGACAGTTGAGCAGCAAAAGGGATTCGCTTCCAAAACGGTTCGGCACACAAGGGATTTTGTTATTTTGGGGCCCTGGGACAGTTGAGCAGCAAAAGGGATTCGCTTCCAAAACGGTTCGGCACACAAGGGATTTTGTTATTTTGGGGCCCTGGACAGTTGAGCAGCAAAAGGAATTCGCTTCCAAAACGGTTCGGCAACACAAGGGATTTTGTTATTTTGGGGCCCTGGGACAGTTGAGCAGCAAAAGGGATTCGCTTCCAAAACGGTTCGGCAACACAGGGATTTTGTTATTTTGGGGCCCTGGGACAGTTGAGCAGCAAAAGGGATTCGCTTCCAAAACGGTTCGGCACACAAGGGATTTTGTTATTTTGGGGCCCTGGGACAGTTGAGCAGCAAAAGGATTCGCTTCCAAAACGGTTCGGCAGCACAAGGGATTTTGTTATTTTGGGGCCCTGGGACAGTTGAGCAGCAAAAGGATTCGCTTCCAAAACGGTTCGGCAACACAAGGGATTTTGTTATTTTGGGGCCCTGGGACAGTTGAGCAGCAAAAGGGATTCGCTTCCAAAACGGTTCGGCACACAAGGGATTTTGTTATTTTGGGGCCCTGGGACAGTTGAGCAGCAAAAGGGATTCGCTTCCAAAACGGTTCGGCAACACAAGGGATTTTGTTATTTTGGGGCCCTGGGACAGTTGAGCAGCAAAAGGGATTCGCTTCCAAAACGGTTCGGCACACAAGGGATTTTGTTATTTTGGGGCCCTGGGACAGTTGAGCAGCAAAAGGGATTCGCTTCCAAAACGGTTCGGCAAGCACAAGGGATTTTGTTATTTTGGGGCCCTGGGACAGTTGAGCAGCAAAAGGGATTCGCTTCCAAAACGGTTCGGCAGCACAAGGGATTTTGTTATTTTGGGGCCCTGGGACAGTTGAGCAGCAAAAGGGATTCGCTTCCAAAACGGTTCGGCAACACAAGGGATTTTGTTATTTTGGGGCCCTGGGACAGTTGAGCAGCAAAAGGGATTCGCTTCCAAAACGGTTCGGCACACAAGGGATTTTGTTATTTTGGGGCCCTGGGACAGTTGAGCAGCAAAAGGGATTCGCTTCCAAAACGGTTCGGCAACACAAGGGATTTTGTTATTTTGGGGCCCTGGGACAGTTGAGCAGCAAAAGGGATTCGCTTCCAAAACGGTTCGGCACACAAGGGATTTTGTTATTTTGGGGCCCTGGGACAGTTGAGCAGCAAAAGGGATTCGCTTCCAAAACGGTTCGGCACACAAGGGATTTTGTTATTTTGGGGCCCTGGGACAGTTGAGCAGCAAAAGGGATTCGCTTCCAAAACGGTTCGGCAACACAAGGGATTTTGTTATTTTGGGGCCCTGGGACAGTTGAGCAGCAAAAGGATTCGCTTCCAAAACGGTTCGGCACACAAGGGATTTTGTTATTTTGGGGCCCTGGGACAGTTGAGCAGCAAAAGGGATTCGCTTCCAAAACGGTTCGGCAACACAAGGGATTTTGTTATTTTGGGGCCCTGGGACAGTTGAGCAGCAAAAGGATTCGCTTCCAAAACGGTTCGGCAACACAAGGGATTTTGTTATTTTGGGGCCCTGGGACAGTTGAGCAGCAAAAAGGCGCTTCCAAAACGGTTCGGCAACACAAGGGATTTTGTTATTTTGGGGCCCTGGGACAGTTGAGCAGCAAAAGGGATTCGCTTCCAAAACGGTTCGGCAACACAAGGGATTTTGTTATTTGGGGCCCTGGGACAGTTGAGCAGCAAAAGGGATTCGCTTCCAAAACGGTTCGGCAACACAAGGGATTTTGTTATTTTGGGGCCCTGGGACAGTTGAGCAGCAAAAGGATTCGCTTCCAAAACGGTTCGGCAACACAAGGGATTTTGTTATTTTGGGGCCCTGGACAGTTGAGCAGCAAAAGGGATTCGCTTCCAAAACGGTTCGGCAACACAAGGGATTTTGTTATTTTGGGGCCCTGGGACAGTTGAGCAGCAAAAGGGATTCGCTTCCAAAACGGTTCGGCAACCAAGGGATTTGTTATTTTGGGGCCCTGGGACAGTTGAGCAGCAAAAGGGATTCGCTTCCAAAACGGTTCGGCAGCACAAGGATTTTGTTATTTTGGGGCCCTGGGACAGTTGAGCAGCAAAAGGATTCGCTTCCAAAACGGTTCGGCACACAAGGGATTTTGTTATTTTGGGGCCCTGGACAGTTGAGCAGCAAAAGGGATTCGCTTCCAAAACGGTTCGGCAACACAAGGGATTTTGTTATTTTGGGGCCCTGGACAGTTGAGCAGCAAAAGTTCGCTTCCAAAACGGTTCGGCAACACAAGGGATTTTGTTATTTTGGGGCCCTGGGACAGTTGAGCAGCAAAAGGATTCGCTTCCAAAACGGTTCGGCAGCACAAGGGATTTTGTTATTTTGGGGCCCTGGACAGTTGAGCAGCAAAAGGATTCGCTTCCAAAACGGTTCGGCAACACAAGGGATTTTGTTATTTTGGGGCCCTGGGACAGTTGAGCAGCAAAAGGGATTCGCTTCCAAAACGGTTCGGCAACACAGGGGATTTTGTTATTTTGGGGCCCTGGGACAGTTGAGCAGCAAAAGGGATTCTTCCAAAACGGTTCGGCACACAAGGGATTTTGTTATTTTGGGCCCTGGACAGTTGAGCAGCAAAAGGGATTCGCTTCCAAAACGGTTCGGCAGCACAAGGGATTTTGTTATTTTGGGCCCTGGGACAGTTGAGCAGCAAAAGGATTCGCTTCCAAAACGGTTCGGCAGCACAAGGGATTTTGTTATTTTGGGGCCCTGGGACAGTTGAGCAGCAAAAGGGATTCGCTTCCAAAACGGTTCGGCAGCACAAGGGATTTTGTTATTTTGGGGCCCTGGGACAGTTGAGCAGCAAAAGGGATTCGCTTCCAAAACGGTTCGGCAACACAAGGATTTTGTTATTTTGGGGCCCTGGGACAGTTGAGCACAAAAGGGATTCGCTTCCAAAACGGTTTCGGCAGCACACAAAGGATTTTGTTATTTTGGGGCCCTGGGACAGTTGAGCAACAAAAGGATTGGCTTCCAAAACGGTTCGGCAAACAGGATTTTGTTATTTGGGCCCTGGACAGTTTGAGCAAAAAGGATTCGCTTCCAAAACGGTTCGGCAGCACAAG
>CAAHFI012044233.1:0-11177 GCA_900893395.1 Euglena gracilis | reverse complement strand
TGACTCCTAACTTGAGTCTTCGCAGGGTGGTGTTCTGCGTTATGGCGGACGCAAGGGACTTGGCTCCATCCTGACCGAGATAGCAACCTGTGAGAATGGGGAAAAAAGATGGGAAAGAATGGGAAATGAAAGCAGCCTGTTAGGAATGCAAAAAAAATAAAATGTTCGTGACTCCACTCGTAGGGGGAACAGCCAAGAAAAAGTGAAAAATTAGGTCGACGAAGCCCAACATAAATACGCAACAAGACAAATCTGGGGAAGATTTTCAAATTATGTGACTGTTCTGACCAGGAGCAATTGCTGGGAAAAAAAGGAAGGATCAACACATTCTGAACAGGTGATTCGGAACAAAAACCCATTCCAAAAGTCATTCCAAAAAAAAATTGTTTTGGCCGTTCACTGGAGGAAATTAGATTTTTCTGAACTTTGACATAAAATAAAATTGGATAAAATTGGACAGAATTTCTTCCAAAGTTTTTTCCTACACCAATTATTCCAAAAATTAGCGTGAATTCTCCCGGAATCCGACGAAAGCCGCCCGGATCCGGCGTGTTTCCAGGGGCGCCACAGGGCCGAATTGTGCAAAGTGGGACCTGGGCACCACCATACGACCCCCCCCCCGGAACAACTAAACGGCCCTCGGGTCATATAGTTATAGGTTCTGAATATTTTGCTACATAAGAACATGAAGCATCCGGGTGATTTAAAGCGAGTGGTGCGGCTGGGAAAAAGTATTGACTGCTGGAGAACCCCAAGAAGATTGCAATAAAACGCTCCCAAATTTGTTTCGATTTCGAAATTAAAACTAAAACTTATCATTGCCCAAATCACATAAGATGCTCAACGGAAAAAATGGCACTCCCCACATGTCGACAGAGTGGGATGGGGCACACGGCGAAGCTGGAGCTCCCGCAGCGTGGTGTTGTGCCCGAGGGCGTCGATGAGGTAGTGGCCGCCCTTCGGGGTGAACAAACTGTCTGACAGCGGAGGAAGACAAAAAGGGTTGTTCACAGCATGGACAAACACGTGCGTGATGCAGTACCCCGCCCAAATGGAAGCCCCGTAGCCCCCCACATAGCACAAAAGCCCCTCAGGATTTTCAAATGGAAAATCTCCCACAAGAGGGGAACATTGACAAAAGCTTGGATGTGCCCAATAGAAGCCCTAAACAAAAATGCATAATTGAGCCCCATAGGGCTCATATTTCGTTTTATTTGGGTTTTAAACAGATTTATGTCGTTCCATACATTTTTAAAAAAATTCAACAACAAAACAACAACAATCACCGGTGAACTCTATCAGTTTTCACACACACTGAACTTCTTCAACCTGCTGAAACCTGGTAAAAAGTTTGTTACAAAAAAAATAAAAGGGCAATTTTGCGAGCCTTCAGGAATGCACACATGTGAAATACACGCACAAGGATTCAAGAAACAAAACGTTTGACAGCAAAGTTCCACCTGGGAGAAAAAATTTGGGAGGGTTATTGGGGTTTCCTAATTGAGCAACGGAGTGAGTGTGAATGCGAGTGTGAGGTGAGCGCGTGTGTGAGTGTGAGTGTGAGTGCGTGAGTGTGAGTGCGAGTGTGTGTGATGAATGCGTGTGTGTGCATGCCACCGGGCAGAGGGTGGGTGTCTTTCAAAGTCAAACAGATGTGACAGAGCGCCTCTGTGGGGGGGGGCACACACGGGGGAACGCCCACGTCGCGGGCTCAGTGCAGTGCATCTCCTCCACCAGACGCAGCGATGGGATCATCGTGAGGGGAAAAGGCGAGAGGGACGAAGGTCTGAAACGGAAGCCGGCAGGGCTTTGCAAGCAAGAAGGTTTTGATGGCATGCCATAAGACTTTGTCTTACTGATGCTCATGGTTTTTTTTGAGGAAGAAAGCAGATGCTTGTTCAAGCCATGAACTCTGTTGCACAATAATATATATATATATGTATGTGTGTGTGTGTATAATATATATATATATATACATATATATACATTTATATATGTATATATACATATATACATATATATACATACATATATATCCTCAAGGCGGCCTCCTGGGAGGTTCTGACGCAAATTGCATGCAATGTGGACATGTTATTTTCTCGGTAATTTAACTGCAAATTTGATCTGCCTCGCTGCAAGAGCCATGGAGCAGGGATAAGAAAGCATTCATTCCTCGACTGATTTGAAGTGGGGAAAGTTGTTTGGCTGGTTGGGGGAATGTGATTTCTCGTTTTTCCTCCCGTTTTCCCTTAATCTCCCCCTTTGTGACACCCCAAGTACAAGGAGCTCATTGCTTTTCATTGGGTTGCGAAATCAGTTGCAGAAATCCTTGCATTTGGCCAGTTTGCTTCTGCCGGAGGAGCTCTCTTCTGTCGGGGCTTCTTCCTTCTGCCGTCCCACCGATATTTCTAACGATGCCCTCTTCATTTCAGCAAGGGGTTGCGTACAATCTGGGGTTTCATGGAAAAGTTTCAGAGAGGTTTGACTATGCACACTGGCCACCATACACCATACTGGCAGAATTGATTGTCCCATTTGCAAGCACTTCTGCTTCAGCATCCCGGGGGGGGGGGGTAAAGTGAATGACTGACTTTTTGGGGAAAAGTGATTGACTGGTTGTTGTTTTTTAGAGTGGAAAGTGACCCCCTCCCCCTGGTATTTGTCCAGGGTTGGCTGGATTTCCCAGCATCAACCAAATCCATTTTTTTTTTCATTACCGGGGGGAAAAAGTTCTGACCGGGAACAATTGCCGACGGAAAAATTCTGCCGGGAAAAATCCTGGACGAATCTTAAAATGCCGGGAAAAATCCTGAACGCTCGCTTAAACCAGGTGGGAAAAAATGTTGGACAGTTGAAAAAAAAACCACAAAGGTTTTGCGCCGACCGGCAATTGAATGAGAAAGCATGGCTGCGCTTGGTGAAACCAAAAAAAAGCGTACATTCCGCTGGGGTGATAAAACCGCCTTGTTGACAGACACGAAGCGGTTTCTGGTGCACAACTTATGCACAGGGTCTTTTTTGGGCCGATTTCTGAGAGGAAGAAATATTCCTGCTGCAAATCGGCGCGCAGCGCCGAAGATTTTTTTGGGGGGGTCATTCACTGGAGGAAATTGGACTTTCCTTAAATCTGCCGGGAAAAATCCTGACGAATCCTTAAAAAGGCGGGAAAAATCCTGGACAAAATTTCGTCCAGAATTTTTCCCACAACATTTTTTCCCGCACAAGTTTTTTCCCCCCCCGGTATGCAACGTTGGTGTAACCCCCAAAATATAAGCCGGGTCTTGTTGTGTGTCTCTGAAAATATCAATCAACACCAATTTATACATTGCGCAAAGTGTCGAGGGAAGTTTTCTGGAAACCCAGAAAGAAATGATTTATTAGGGCAGTTGGTCAAGAAAAAAACCAAACATAAGACCTCACCAAAAAATCTTCCACCAATAAAAATTCATCATTTTTGTGAAATGAAATGAAATATTAGCAATTTTTCAGGGAACTCTCTTTCACCGTCCCTGGCGCTTCACGGTGTCAAGTGGGTCTTATTCCAAGACTCATATTTTGGTGGGGGGCATTATGTTAAGGGGGGTTATATTTTGAACCGGCATGCACAATTTTTTAAACAAAGATTTGCGCAAAAGGTCCAAAACCATACTTTTTTGTAAATTTGGGAACAAACTGATTCCAAAATATGGAAATGATCACATAAAAAATTAAAAAATAAAAATTTAAAATGACAAATGGCAAAATTTGGACAAAAAAATTTGGCTCCAGGAGAAAAACTGGTCCATAACGCGGACCCCATTCTGAATCGAAGTGATTTTATCCCAAAAACTCTCAAAAAAGTTATACCCACAAATTATCCAAAACTGACAAAAATGCAGAAAAAAATGCGGGAAAAAAACGTGTGATCACTCGGTGGCCATACGAATCATTCAAGGATTGGCAATGACTCATTGCATCTTCCATTGCACATTTATTCACACTCAGGAGGAAAAAGGGAATGATTTAGAATACTTGGAGAATTTTGGGTAATTACGGAAATAGCAAGAAATTTGGGGATGTCATTTTACCCCCCCCTCCCGATGGGTGGGGCCGGGGTTCTTCCGTCTTACCAATCCCGCGGGGGGGGGGGCAGCAAATTTTCCTTTTGAAAATGGCCATTTCAGGCCCCGGTGCTCCCGGTGGGGGGGGATGAAAGAACGCAACACAGAGCAACACACACCGCACGATGAATCTGTCTGCAACCGTCCACAACATTAGAAGATACAATTACAACGCCAATCACCACTCCTGACCTGCCCTTGGGGATTCATCATTCACGGCTCCCCGATGGTGGGCCACCCCCCCGTGGTGATTCAGGGCGACTGACACATAGAATGGGCAGTGGGCAGGCATTTGCTTAAGGACCTGGGGGGGGTACTGGCTAGCCAATCGGCTAGACACTGGAAAAAATGGACCAGCTAGAACCCCCTCCCCCCCCGGGGTGGGGGTCCGGGGGTCCCCGGACTGGAAAAAAAATTTTCCCCTGGCGCTGTGCGCTGGAGGAAAAATGAGGTTTTTAATAGGTTTTGGCTGATTTTGTTCCAAACATTCCCAAAAATGGCCAAAAACGGGCATTTTTGGCCATTTTGGGGGTCCCAAAAAAATTTTCGGCGCTTTGCGTCGGTCACTGGGAAAAAAATTTCCACTAGCAGACCCCCCGGGGGGGTCTGCTAGAAATCCCACTAGCCAAATTTTGGACTAGCTGCAGTCCAGCCCCCCGGGGGGGGGGGGGGTACTGCAATCCCTTAAGCAAATGCCTGGCAGTGGGGTCACTGGCAGCGGAACGTGCAATGGTCGCTTTTGCAATTGCATGAAGAAATGTGAACCAAATGCAGCAGTGGTTTGCTTTCGGGGAAGCAACGTAAGGCACCGGAGGTGGTGAGCAACGGCACCACGTGCACACTAGCTGAAAATACCTGTGAAGGGATGAAGCGGTTGGGGCTGACGTTGGGGGCGGGGAGACCCAATGAGGAGATGACCCAACCTTGATGATTTGAAGCAATCATTGGAAGGGCGCCTTCGGTGGCCGATTCTTAATTTTTAGTTCTGTTAAAAAAATATGAAACATATGACAGCAGAGACATGCGACAAACACTCCGAATAGCCAAAAATGCAAAAGGGCATCCCACAACCTGGATTATGGTGTGTTCATTTTTTGAGTCGCGTGGTTTGGAAC
The DNA here is from genome assembly GCA_900893395.1 of Euglena gracilis. NCBI lineage: Eukaryota > Euglenozoa > Euglenophyceae > Euglenales > Euglenaceae > Euglena > Euglena gracilis. The sequence continues at coordinate 5,962 of CAAHFI012044233.1, read as the reverse complement.
ATCTCTGCTTGTAAGTGGTCGTGGTTGTTTGGCTCCCAGGGCTACCAGAGGGGGAATATGCTTGGAACAGACTTAACCCCCCCAAATAATAAAGCCCCCCAAGTTTATTATTTGGACACTCGAAGTCAGGGTGCAGGAGGGTTATTATTTGGGGGGAGTGTTATTTGACCAGAAAATTCGAAGTCAAAAATCGACACAAAAACCCCTACACAGGCTCCAATGGTCTCCTTTTTTGCGTTTTGGGGATTTTTTGAAAAATTGGTGCTTTTTGGCATGTTTTCTGCACCAATTTCATCGACTGTTGTGATTCTTTTGCAAAATTTCTGTTGTGTTTTCCCTCTTCTTTTTCTATGTCTTCAGAGCTCCCAGAGGGGGGTTTATTATTTGGGCGGCCGAAGTCGCTCCTCAGGGGGGAGGGGTTATTATTTGGGGGGGGTCATTATTTGGGGGGAGGGTTATTATTTGAGGGTGGGGACCACCAAAAAAATCGGGACATCTGAAGGCATTTCCCAAAAACATTTGGCGCTTCAATCCAAAACTCATACCCAGGCATCAGGCCCAGGATCCCCTCCCCGGGGTGGGGAGTCCGACCGCGGACCCACCACCTCTTCACCCCCCCCGGGGTCTTCTGAATTAAAAGGAAAACTCAGGCCTGGACGTTCCGCCTCCAACAATTCCGGAACAATTGGCATCAAACTTCACTGGCGAAAGTTCATTCTAGTGTAGTGGGCATCTTCCAAGGCACATCACAAAACTTAGCCTCTGTTCCGTGCAGAGTGGCTCCACGAATTGAATGTCGTCCACACACGAAGAGTTCAACCCATGGATTTTTTCCGACAGGGGAGGGGTCCCCCCCACCCATCCGGGTACCCTGCCCCCCCTCTTGAGGGTCCAGGGCCTCCCACTGTTATGGGATACATGTGCTTTGCCCGAATTTTTTCGGAGGGTCACCGAAAACCCTCAGAGGTCCGAGCTGGAATTCTTTAAAAACCCTGAAAAAAAACCTTGAAAAAATTGGCCAAAATGCCTTGAAAAACCTCAAAAAAAAATTCGTCCTGGAAAAATATTCGAATTTCAACCAATAAAGAAGACACAAAAGTCAGCAAAAACAAGCCAACTCCGGGAGGGGAAAAAATGATTTCTGGCACCCTGGAACATTGCCTAGACACCAAAGCTCAAAAAAGTGTTTTGAACGTCTTCATTTTAAACCGGGACTGACGTTGGTTCGATGCCCGGATGGACAAAAAACACTTCAAAAAAAACCCCTAAAGGTTTTGGGAAAATTCGCCTTAAAAGCCCAATGATTGCAAAACTGTCACACCAAGAGAAAAACACCGATGATGGAAGGAACCTCCATTCATTGGGGAAGGGGGGGGGCGAACGTGGGGCATACGCAGCAGTTCCGGGTGGAGGGGCGTCGCCGCCAGCTGGGCCTCGATGGAGTGCAGCACCGCGTCGTCGGGGCACGGGCCTGGTGTGGGGGGGGGAGGGCAGGGATGTATAGAAAGCCCTGAGGTATGTCCGGACCCCCCAACACAGGGGGGGGGTCAGACGCCCCCACCTCGAAACTGAAAGCGACCGGGAGAATTTTCGCTATGTTTGGAACCCGCCAAAGGGCCGGATACCAGGCCAAAACTGTTGGGAGCTGCTGAATTTCTCTTCAAAGATAAATACAGAAAAATGCTCATTTTTTGAAAGTTTGGACGCTTGTTTGCAGACAACACCAAACCATCCAAAAATGTTCAATATGCTCAAAAATGAGAAAAGGGGGCGTTTTTTTGTTCATTTTCTGGCGAAAATTTTAATTTTTGTAGCCTTCCAACGAGGGGAATGGGGGGGGTCCAGACACCCGCTCCCAACATCCGGGGGGGGGGGGTGGTCCGGAGCCCTACCTCAAAGTCAAAAGGCTTCCCAACTCATCCCTGGGGGGGGACGCCAACGGTCGCTCAGGCAGTGGTGGCGCGAACGAGGGAAGAGGGATAGGGCTGTCCACTTCTCAAAAAAAAAAAAGTGGACAGTGCCTCAGTGGACCAAGGTTCCCCCCTCGCCCAATTAGTACCCCCCCATTTGGTTTGCTGCCTCCCGATTTATACACCCCTCTCCCAAATTCTGTATGCGACCTGGGATTTCAACTGCCCAAAATAGTTATACTCCCCCAACTGCTGACAGCTGTGGAAGAACACGTGAGTTTTCTTGAAAATGGCATACTTCGATAGATATGACTGGCACAAAGAAAATTTAGCTGTTTCTCTGTCAAAAATGCAGCCTGATTAATTCAGAAATCAATCATAATTTGGGCTTTTTTAGTTTGCCCACAGAATATATCGCCAAATAATGTACTGCCTGATCCCCTGGTTGGTTCGGATGCACAAAAATAGTATCCTTGGGCATATTGTTTGGGGGGGTATATCAGATGCTTTGGTCAGAGCCAAAAAAAAATTATTTACAAAAATTGCATCACTCGCTGGGAGGGACTTTGGCCATTAAAAAATACAACAGGCAGCAAGACGCCCCAGAGCAGCTGGCCCCCCAGGGTTCGATATAAGGGAAGGTATGGGGTTGGACCCCATACCTTGGGGGGGTTAGTTGGGGGGGTCTGGGTGACCGAGGTCTGGGGACTTTACAGGCAAAATTTTGTCAAAAAAAAAGCTCTGGTACGTTGCACCGAAAGGAAAAGCTCGACCTTTTGGGGGGTTCCTGGGTACCCCTGGGCCTGTCTGGACATCTCTTGGGCAGGTGGGAGGTCCGGTTCAGGGCGGGACACCCCCACCTGAATCCCCTACACCCTCCTTCTATCGAACCCTGCATGTCCCCCACCCAGGGAAATCGTTGGGCAAGACATTGGTGCCCCTTGGGTGCACTACGGCTCCTTGTCTGTTTGTGGCCGGCGACAACTTCGCTTCCGGCCCAGTTTGTGTGGTGAGTGGCCAGGGACCCCTTGCACCAGTGCTCTTGTGTTGTTCCCCCTGGCGGGTGAGAGATGCTGGCACCCCCTTAGTTGCACTAAGGCTTCTTGTCTGTTTATGGCCGGCGCTAACTTCGCTTCTGGCCCAGTTTGCTGCGTGGTGAGTGGCCAGGGACCCCTTACACCAGTCCTCTTTTGTTGCTCCCCTGGCCGGGTGAGTAACTCTGGTGTAATTCCAGCGCTGTAGGACGTACACTCACCTTGTGTGGTTGGTGTGGTTCCCGTGGGTGGGTCTACACCCTTGCGCCCCAGTGCTGCACCCCCCAATGCTGGCACCCCCCCCGGCAAATCAAACAACTCCCATGGAAAGCATCCTTACCCTGGAAAATACGAGACTGCCCGACCAACTACCTCTGGCTAGTGGCTGTTCGGCCGCAGCCAGTGTCACATCAGCCCAGACAGACCCAAGGAGGGGGTACCCAGGAACCCCCCCAAAGGTTAAAGTTTTCCTTTCGGTGCAAAGTTCCGTGCCTTAAAGTGCCCAAAATGACTCCATTGGCCGCTTTTGGGGGAGCAATCATTTTCGGCCCGGTGCTTTGTGACCAGCCCCCCCCCCCCACACAGCACACACCCAGCTGCCAGAACTGGCAGCCCCATCCGAGGGACAGCTCCTCCAGCGTCGTGTTCGCCTTCCGCGCCGCCACCAGCGCCCGGATCCCGCCGGCCCAGAAGAGGGTGTCTGCGGCGGGGCCGGCCAACGAAGGGACTCATGGCCCATACCATATATGTGTGTGTGGGTGTGGGTGTGCAGGCGTGTGTGTGGTTTGGACCCATCTCCCCCGTGAAGGCTTTTTGGGCCTAATTTACAGCGATGATGATAATGATGATGATGGTCACATGCCAAGGAAGGGTCGGGCACAGCGGGCGGCATGAACCTGGTACACACACACACACACACACACACACACACACACACACCCACACACACACACACACACACACACACACAGAGAGAGAGAGAGAGAGAGAGAGAGAGAGACAACGCAACGCAACGCAACAACCTGTGGCACATCCTTAGCAGCTCAGGACTTGGAGGGGCATACTGTGAAGCGTAACCTGCTCAGAGTCGTGTTCAAGGCCAACGCCTGGGCCAACGCACCGCTCCCTCTTCGCCAATTCGGTTGCCTTGGGAGAGAGGTGATGGCCGCAGAAGGTGCAGGGCAGGTGGGGGGGACTGCACAAGGGCCGGTCAAAAAACTGCACTGCAAAAAAAACTGCAAAAAAAACTGCAGAAAAAAAACTGCAAAAAAATTGGGGGGAAAAAACTGCACTTCGAAAAAGTTCGCAATAAACAAGCTGAAACGTGAAAATCCAACCAATTCACGTTTGGCAATTTTTTGTGCGGCTTTGAAGCTGGCGACGTCAAAAATGGAAGCAGTCAATCAAATCCTTCACCATCCCTCTGACAACCTCGTCTTGATGATTCTCCTCAGCGCCACGACGCTTTCTTTGGTTGCTTTCCATTTGCATCTGCACGAATGCATTGAATTAGCAAAAAAAAAAACAGGCATTATTTTTTGTCAATCTGACCCGCATCACTTTGCACATTGCTTTGATCACCGCTGTCACGACTTTGAGTGTTCTGATGAGTACATGAAAAACACGTTGTTCGCACTTGAACAAAAACCTCACCTCAAAGCATGCGAAGCATCTGTCCAGCTGATGGCAGCCATCAACACCTTCAATGTGCCCCCACCAGTTCCTTGGGAGGGGAAGCTTTCACCTTCATTCTTTCTTGGCATCGTGACATCTGTCACCCCATACACAGGTTGGAGATTGTGAAATTCTGGTTTGGGGAGTAATTATGGCCCTTGTCGCCGCTACAATTGGTTTTTGGAATGTGTAGCTGCCATACAACTTGTGTAGTCTTAAGATGCAAAGAAGGTGGCACCACAGTTGGGGCAAGACAACTGGTGGGATACTTGGAAGCAATACGACTTGTAAAGATACCTCCGGGGATTCTCAGCCGTAGCTGGTGTCATAATAGAATGTGTGGATGGGGCAGCCGTCGAGCAGGCGCTCCCTGGTGCGGGTAGGGTATGTGTCGTTATTCTTCAAGGCACCTGAAGAAAAACCCTTAGAATGCCTGAAAATGCGCCTTGAAATTTTGGCAAAAATGCCCTAAAGTGCCTGAATTGCCTAAAAATTCGGACTGGCAGATTTTTCTCCAACCGAGCAAAAATGAAGTCATAAAATCTCGGCAAAAGCAAACGAAATACCAGGATAAAAATGATTTTTGGCATCGCAGAACTTTCAAAGTTGGATCGATGCTCAGCCGCCCGTCGACCACCCCGTAAAAAAAATGCATTGAAAATACATTAAAATGCCTTAAGAGTTGACAGAACAAAATTGCCCTAAAAATGCTGGGTTCGGGGAGGGCCACAGGGTCTGGGGTCACGGCGCTGCCAGGGGCGCACCGTCCAGCGACAGCCGCCGCAGCGCGGTGTTGGTGGCCAGCGCCTTCGCCAGCGCCGTCGCTCCTTCGTCAGCGATGAGGTTGCCTGCCCGGTGCACAGATGTGGGGGGAGGAGACACCACACTGCACAGTGGCCCGAAGCAGAGGTGGTGCCAGCCCCCTTGCCATAAACCGACAAAACGCCTCAGTTTAACCCCCCCCAAATAATACCCCCCAGGGTATTATTTTTTCGCCGGATAGTCCCGGCCCGGGGGGGGGGGTATTATTTGGGGGGGTATTATTTCCAAAATTTTCAAAATTTTTTGAAGTTCTGTAGGAGCAAAAATAGCGCCCAAACCCCACCTTTGGGGTCATTTTTTGTACTTTCTCATGAAATTTAGCATTTTTGGAGGCCACCCGATCCAGGAAAATCGATTTTTTCGCAATTTGTTGTCAGAGATTGCGATTTTTACCTACATTTTCAGGTCAAAAAAAAACCGGGCCTTCGCCCCGGGGGGGGGGGGTATTATTTGGGGGGTCACAACTGAGGGGAGGAGAGGTTAGGATTGTGAGGGTGCAGAACCCTCCAGCTGCAAACTCGG
>CAAHFI012044020.1:0-32176 GCA_900893395.1 Euglena gracilis | reverse complement strand
ACATATATATATGTATATATGTATGATAGATGGTGGGTCGGCGTGGAAACGGGCGTTGAATCCGATGACGCTTTTTGCCGTGCGACTGTGCAGCGCGGCCGTTGTATTTCTTACTCCCCTACTGCGTCAACGCCAGACATTATTCGAGTTTCTCGCTCAAACCGGGATAACGTCCCTTCATCTGGACCCGGACCTCCAACAAACGGATCGGTGTTCCTACGAGTACTGGACGGTAACCCAACCTAACTTTGCGGCGCGCTTTTTCGGAGGATCGTACGATGATCTCCTGCGGCGAATCGATTGTTTGGTCTGCAACGTTTACTACTGGTTGGAGCGTTGGATGTATTTTGCCACCGGACTGGCACCGGAAGACTGGACGATGGTCGACGGACAGTTGCAGCGATTGTATTTCATCCTGGACCACGAAACTCCCCCCCAGTGGCCCAACGTGGTTTGCAACCGTCGCTACCACGGTTTAGTGGCCAAAGCGCTGGTGTTCTGTCTCGAAATGTGGCTGACCGAGGAAGAAATATAATCCATCGAAGAAGAAAAAAGGGTGGGGAAATGTTGGAGGAAAAAAACAAGGAGGATATTGAATATGATTTTTTTCCCGTTTTCTTCCAACTTCAATTTCAAAGAGAAAGAAGAAAACAACAAGCAAAAAAAAAAATCACGCATGCATTCCAATGCGAGCCAGAGAAAAACGAATACCACAGTCACGGAACGGGAAATCGATCGCGAGTTTCAAACGGAGATCGCCACCAAGCCGTCCGACCACTGGTTGAAAATGTTCAGTGGCGATCCCATGTCGTCGCTGGCCAGTCTGTCATCGTGCTATTTGAACCTGGAGAAGGGATGTGATTTTCACCGCGATGAACGGTCGCGGGCATACATTGCGGATTGGAAACGGCCGGCGCCGACGTGGTGCCAAACCAAACGCCAGGCGTACGAAGAACAGCCCCCCGTGCAGCGCGACCGCCTAGGCGTTCCGCTCTCCGTGTACTGAAATTGTGCGGCGTTGGCTCAAAAATAAGAAAAACCAAGGCATGCTGACCTAAAGAAAACAAACCGTAGAAGTGGGAAAGAAAAGAGAGGGGAAGAAAAAATAATAAAAAAAAGGGGGAGACGTAGATTGACTTTGCAATGGCGACGATCGACCAGTCAGCATCACTCAACCTAACGACAGACACGATCGCTCAGCATCGCATACCGTTGACCAATGCCATCGATCCCAACGTTGCCATGCACCCCTATCAAATATCTCCGAGAAAAGTACAATACATGGGGCTCTGGGGCACGTGGGTTGTAGACGACGGGGAACCGGACACCGTGTGGATTTTATTGGCAACGACGTATGTGAACCCCAGAGTCGACACCTCCAGTTTAAGCGTCGTCCGCCTGTGTGACATTCCCTGGTACATCCTACAAATCCAAACGGTAAACAAATCACCGGCCACGGACAATAAATTCTGGGTCCAAATACAAACCATTCTGGCTGACGACCTTCGACTGGAGAACGACAACGCCACGCGGTGTGGTTCGCGACGGTTGGTATTCGACTCAAAGCAACAGAACCAAAAGGTGCGCGAATTTGTGGATAACGAGCTGCTCTAGGCGTACAAAATTCGCCGGGTGGATGACAAAGATGAAATTGCCAGCCTTCCACACCCCGAATCTACTTTGAAGCGCGAACGGGTGGCCTACCGGGTGTTCAATGTCATAGAGGGAAAAGCCGCCTAGAAAAAGTGCTACCCAAAAATCAAATGATCTATCAGTGGATCCAACAGGAAAAAGGATTTGTCAAAGAAGGAGACCTGCGCGGTGCCCTGGGTGAGGGAAAAGCGTGGTTGATATTGGACAAAAATGCAGCGGAACGGCACAGACAAAACGCAATGAAGGAATGAACGCACAGAACAAAAAGAAGGAAAAAAAAAGTTGGTGTTTTTTTTTGGTTGGTTGGAAGGACATACCCTCCTCTCAAATTTAATAATGTAACGTGAACGTATCACGCGCCGTGTGAAAGACACGGAAAAAAAAAACCGAACGAAAAAGGCCAAGAAAATGGACGATAGTAGGCAACAACAAAGAAAGCGGCTAACGCACCAGACAAGCCCAAAATAAGGAAGGAAGGCAGGCAGGGAAAGTAAAGGAAGCAAGGAATAGAAGACGAGCGACGGGTCAGGAGAATACGACCATGCGCTGCGAGGCACACCACAGCGAGCGCGTAAACGAACGCCGAAAAGCGCGGCGCTCATCGAGATCGACGACGGCTTCCATGCAAAGCATCACCGAGGTCATATCCATCACCACGGCGCGAAGAAAGCACATGCACTCCGTTTGCAACACCATACGCGCCGCATCCCAGCAGTCGGTGACCTCCGAGACTGATTTTGAGTGCCGCTGGACGTGTTCCCGGCAAACGATCACCGAACGGTGGAAGTCCTGGATGCATTGCGCAACCCTCCACACCGACATCATAGCCTCAAAAGCGCGGTGTTTGGTTTGTTCCGCCCGGTGAATGAATTCCTCTCGGTCGAACCTGCGCCAATGGCCCCCGGGTTTTACAAAAATTCCAGGTTGAAACGGTGGAGACTCCACGAGTATCGACCCCATCCGTTCGTGTCCAACGTAAACGTCGAACCCCGGCGCCATGGCCGCCTCCCCCACTTGGGCAAGCTCGCGCAGCACATTCTGGGAAAGTGCGCGGTACCGTGCACCGACGGTTTCCGCACGCAATCGCGGTGGTCCGCCGGTGTACACCAAAGATTCACTCGTCGCGTTCGAGGGACCCAATGCCAGGTGAAGACACGTTTCATCCCGCTGCCGCTCCAGGCGCCGGGCAACCTCCGGCATCAGGATGCACTGCCGCGCGGAGGGCGCCCTGGGCTCCAGGCAGTCGCGCGCGAGGGCAGCGACGCCGTGCCGAAGCAACGCACACCCGATTCGGAACAAGATCCAACGCAGCCATCCGATTTCAGCCCATTCGGTCCACTCGCGTCCTCCGCCGGAAAAGACACCGGGTTACATCATCCATCGACCGTCCTTTTTTTTTTGTTGGGGAACGTTTTTGTTCGGGAGGGAAAGGAAAAAGAGAGATGGAACCCCGGGCGGAGGGTTCGCAGCCGTCCGCGCAATCGATCTACCAACCGGACGAGGTCCACTGATTTCCAGTGCGAAGGGAAGGGGACGGGGACGCCACATCCGCGCACCAAAGGTTCCGTCGAGGGAACAAATACTAGGTGGCGGCCGCAGGGTCGTAACGCACAAACCCCGGAGCACACCGCCGCCCGCATGTGCGCAGGCACCAGTGCCCGGACAAAGCAGCCGGCGGCCGGCGACGCGGTGTGTTCGTAAGGCAGCAACTGGCATACCACGACATCAGCGGCGTCACTGTCACCGCCGACCTTCTCCTCCGACGGAACAAACCACACCTGTTGAAGATCCTCGTCGGCAATTGGACGAGGGCATGCGGCGAGGGGACTCCGGGAGACAAAAATCGATCCGATTTCGGTCCAAACGAAGATCATGGTCGCACTGTGCGAACGAAAAAAAATTGGTGGAGCGAAGGAACTTCCTGGATTGCACCTGGAAACCTCTCTTCGCCTTCTACTCTTTGCATAAATGAATACGTGCAATCTGTTAAATCCTTCCTTCCTTCCACGCAAAAGAAAGAAGCCGCAAAAAGGCGCGGAAAAGACAAAGGAGACAATTGTCACGTCCAAATACACAAACAAAATGCAACAAAAAAGTTTGAAACTAAATTCCTCATATGTTCTTGGTTTTTTTCCCTCGGTCTTCAGGCACGTCTGGTGCGTACGTACAAGTGAGTGACGACGATGACAGTGATAGTTTTTTTTGTAAAGGAGATACGAAGCGGTCAGTGGGTAAAAAAAAAACCCGAAGACGAGAGCGGCGACGTCTACACAACCGCTCGCTCAAGTTCACGACGAGGTGCTTCCAGTGGGCGGATGTCTAAATGCTCTCGCATCTTGTCGGCCATGGCCACCTTCAATTCCATTGCCACGGTGTGATTGCCCTGGCGGATCAGATCCTTCACCAACTGTTCCAATTCGTCAACCTGGGATATCAGGATGCGAGCGGTCTGAGTGGTGTTCACAGAGAGCCACATTGTAAGGAAGGTTGCCACATATACCCAACATCCGGGATCCTGAATGCGCAACAAATGCACGAGTGTGTCCGGGGTAACGTCCCCGAGGTGGACGGGGTTGATGAGCGTGATGATGCGGAGCAGCGGTGCGGATCGCACGTTCGCTGTCACCTCCGTCAGCTGGCGCACCGCACAGAGGAGGTCGGAGGGTGGGGGATCGTCCAACCAATCGCATTCATTATCCCCGAGTCGCCCCTCCAAGTGATAAAAGGTCGCAATGATACCGAAAAGAAGATGATCCGGTTGAAGGCTTTTATTTTCCACCGTAAAGGCCAACAGATCGCCGAAGGTGCCCAGGTTGTCTTGATGTTCAACCTGTTTGGCCCACTCTTGGCGTATGATCGGGTTATAGACCACGATCAGGCTCCAGAGATCGAATCGACGGTTGTGAATGGTTTTACTAACCAACATGACGAGGGTCTGCAAGGCCAAACATCGCGTATGGATCATCGCAGCGGCCGTCGCAAAGCCTTCGAACGGAGAAAGTGAATTTTCCGGACCCTTGTATTCTTGCGAGCGTAAAATCTCGTTTGGTTCATTCACGATCAACAAACCAGAACATAGTCAAATGACGGAAAAAATTAATAATAAAAAAACATAGGGACTATCATAAATAGTAGTGTAATTTTCCCTGGCAGGGATTTATATAAACACAAAACTTCATATTTTCTGGTAAATTCTTCCGTTTTTTTTGTGATATCTTGATAGTTATGTTCTCCGTGATTTATAAAAGTTACCGTACTAGAAATGAACCTGTGTCATTTTCCGGTTCCGGAGCCTCGAGGTGTAACAGAAGACACATCTCCGCCGTAAAGCATCCCGCCGCGCTGCGTCGTTTTATCGCACCCAAAAATGGGACGAATGTTTTCACGTAACGATGGATACCTTCGCATGCTGCCTGTGTCCACATGGTTTCACAGAATTTTTCCAATGCATGATCCGATGGACAAATATACCAGGCCCATTGAAACACTGTGACCGTGGAAGATAAATGATGGATGATGGTGCGCGATGATGTGTAAAACAATAAAAAAAAATGACCCTTCGGATCTCTCAAAATATATAGGTTTTTTGTATGTGTATGTGTAAGTGTGATGGTGTTTCAACGTCCAATCGAATGGAATGAATTAAAAAAAAATGGCCACAGTGCCTCAAGCGAGTGAGGCCAGCCAAGATCTGGCGGTAACGGCTTCGTTTTCAGAATTGTTGCAGAGGTCGTTCCGCCAATGGTCACAAAATTCCTCCGGAAGCCGATGTTCTGGTGGTACCATAACGGCCCAGTGCCACAACCGTTCCAAGGCAAATACCTGTGCCTCTGACCAAATGTTCCATTGCATGGGGTGCGTCTGAGCAGCGTCGTGCCATCGCACGGTGGTGCTGCGTTCCGCGTCGCTCAGTGCGAGTAAACGCAACGCCCCGTGCAACGCTTCCGGGTCTCGCGTCCCTTCCAAATGCACAAGACGGACCACAGGGTCGATAATGCCGCGTGGCAGGGGACGTGTGTCGACGATTCGGTAATGCAACCACCGTCGGCGGTCCGTTCAATGGGAAAAAAAAAGGAACGAACAAATGAAGCAAAAAAAACACTGAAAAAACCACCGGATGAAGAATAACCGTCCACTGTCGGTGGTCAGCCCGATCAAATCCGGGGACCTCCAGTAGGGTATGGGTGGTTTCGGGGCGGGTACCGGGCGAGAACATCCGCATCCAAACCCAGCGTTCCACAAATTCCCGCGGTGCTACGTTCGCGAGGGTTGTGACGGTCTCAGAACTCCACATCGACGGTTTCACCCACAGAATGCGATGCTCCAATTCTTGGCCCGGGCGTCCTAAACCGATGCGGCGCAGTAAAAACTGAAACACCGCAAGTTCACTGAATACGGTATCCTTGATTCCATCGAGTTCCGAACCGAGGGACTCACTGAACCACCATCGCGCCCGCGGTAATGCCCGGGAGGGAAGGGCGGAGAGCCAGTGCAGGGCACGTTCCAATATCTCACTCGAGTTGCTGATACTGAGCCCCAACAGCAACAACACCAGGCGCGACCGAAGGCTGAGCCAGGCTTTTGTTTTCAATCGTACGAATGATCGTTTCCGGATGAGAGTCGTTGGTGTAACGATAAGTAAGTTATACACCGCAGACACACCACACTCACTTGAACGCCACTTGGCGAGCGGAAGTATAAGCAACTAACACCCGGATCCGTTTTTTTTTTTTTTTACAAAAACCTGGGCTGGGTTCCATCCACGAAGATCCCGGACAGGTGTCGCGCAGAGCGAACGGAAGCACGGTGGCGGCCACCCGACCGATGTGCTTACGGTGGGCGAACAAGAAATCACGATAGGAACGCTCCGTGCACGGCATTGTCCGTACCATCAGCATAAAGTATCCGAGTTGGCTCTCTCGCAAATCAACCACTTTCAACATGCGGTGGTGGATAGGCACCAATTGATGCACACTTTCGATGGCACCCACCGCCACCGCCACCGAGAGGTCGGAGATGGGGACCGCGGCCGCCACCGCAACGGGAAGTGCGATCGGATGCCTTCCAAGGTCACCGCGAAGCAGACGAACGACGATGCCACCGGCCAGCGCCGATACGCTCTCGTGACTTTCGACCGCTGCATCGTACCGGTCGGCAGCAAAGGAAACGGCATCCACCAAACGCACCGCATTAATACATCCTGCATCGAGCGCGTCTCGCACGCAAACGTCCAACCGCCGCATCAATTCCGGAATCGAATCCGCCACCAGGAGGGTGGCATGCGCCATATTGAGGGTTGCGGCGGACGATGCGCGGGCCATCGAGCCCAGGGGGTCTCCCTCGCGGTACTGTCGGTCGCGCCATTCACGCAGGCACACACCGAGCAGTGCACCGTACGAGGCGGCCTCAGCATGGGCCACGCAGATGAGATTGGCAAAGTCCTCCATCCGTAAATTCGGTTGCCTGCAAAAATTTTCCATTTCCGTACGCGTCCAGTCGGTCGCATTGAGATGATGGTGGCGCAGCCATAGGATGCACAGGTCGGCCATTTCGGCCGTGCACGGAAGTTCGCAGTTGACGACCACGTCGCGGATGCGCTGCCGCATCTACAAGAAAACGGGAGAACGAGAGAAGAAGATGTGATTGACGAACCTACGTACGAGGAAAAAAAACGAAGGCACAGACATTGACAGGCACACACACACACACACACCCCCCGGTCAGCTCCGCTCTGTTTGTGAGTGTTACCGGCAGCTCGAACAGGCGCTTGAGACCGGCGGAATCGTTTGCAGCGATGGACCGGAGGGCTGCGGCGTTGAGCAATCGTAGCGTCCGGCCTAACAAGGCATCCGGAAGCTTCGACGACACCTCGTTGATGATGCACAGGCAGACCGCAAACTCTTGCGGTCCCACAGTACGGGGCGGCGCGCATTCACCGACATCGAGCCACAGGGTCAAGACGTCGACCGGACACCGCCGCAACGCGGCGATGAAACCGTGGGTCTCCAGGTAATCGATCCCGTTCCGGAGCAGCTCGTAGATCCACTCACTCAAAAAAGAGCGAACATCCGTCGGCCAGTAGGTGTGCGACGTGTTCCTCCCACTGACAACGCGGCGGCGTGCAACCGGAGCTCGTTCCCTGACAGATGTTGTACGGTTGGCGCGACCAATCTTGACCCCGCGACAAATCGGCGATTCGACGCCTCACACACGTTCGGAGGTGGGTGGATATTTCCGCCACCGTGGTGGTGGCGGCACAATGCTCGCAGCGGACGGCAATGGGACCGAGTAACCGCATGACCAACGGATCCGCCGTAGCAACCTTCGGCATGACGCACGGCCATCGGCAGTGTGGACAGCGCTGGCGCGCTCCGTGGTTTCGGGGGCCGTCGAAGCAGCCGCGACACGCCGTCAGGCCGCAGTCGGCCGCGGGGTCTTCGTGCGGAAGGCGGACGTGCGGCCATGGATCGGCTGCGTCGCAAAGCGCTCGACCGGCAATTTTTCGACGTGGCGATAAAATCCCAGAAGGCGACGACGAACAAAAAACAGGACGGAAAAATCACCCCGAAAAAATAATTGGGTGTTTTTTTTTTTCGTGAGCCTTCTTTCAATTGCATAAAAAAAAATGTTATCAGAGAAAAAAAAGGGGGAATCGACAAAGAAAAAAATATTATTGAATCGTTGACCAATGGCTGTGTTCTTGGTGGCTTTGATGGCGCGGAGCCTGATCCCGATGCTGATCAAGATTGCACTCTGGATCGTGGGAATATCCTTGGGCTTTGCCGGCTGGCATGAATGGAAGAAGGGCGAAAACCAGCGCGACGTCGGTACGGTCGTTGGTTTTGCCGTTGGCGCGTGGCTTTGTTTCGCGATCGCCGGACAGTTATAGGAAACGAATCATTGTCGACAAGTTTGGTTCGGTGGGAAAAAAAAGAGGGGAAATATGGGAGGCGGAAAAAGCAAGACGTCGCAGGTGCAGGAGTACCTGTCGGAAAGTTTGACCAACGTCGTCGACGAACAGATTACCGAGGAATCGACCAACCTGTCCCAGGCCGGCTATACGAATCAGCTCATTACAAACGTCACCTTCAAACCGTGGGACGGCTGTCCGTGGTGGTCGCCGCCGCGGAACCTCAACGTGACTCAGGAATCCGTGAGCGCCGGGATCATCGCTAAATCCATCGAGCGCATCAACAGCGCCGACCTCAGTAACAAGATTTCAAGAAAGATCGAGTCGCTGTCGGGAAACAAGGTGGAAAAACGCAAGGATGGGTTGCTGGCCTTCACCGATTCCACGGATACGGACCAGCGCATTTCGGTGTCCTCCAAAACACGTACGAATATCGAACGACGCATTAAGGAGACCGTGCAAACCATCATCAATCAACGCTACGACACCCAGCAGACCATCTCAGGGACCACGTTCTACATTCCCTGCGGCGATAACAACGTCACCCAAAAGAGTGTGACGAAGGTCATGGCCTCGGTGTTCGGCAAGAAAATCACCGAAACCGTCATGGAGGCGAGCGAGGTGCGCGACTGGGTTTCCAAGGTGACATCGGAAGACAAGCAACACAGCACGGATCCCTTCAATTCTTTGTTTAACAATGCCGCCAGTGCTATCAACGGTATATCCGGTGCCGTGGGGTCCATCGGTTCGGCGTATGCCAACGGCATCGCCATGGTCGTCGTACTGATCATCGTTCTCATGATGATGCCGAGCGGTGGTGGCCCCGGCGGCCGGCATTCGGACGACTGACTGTGGGTTTTCTTTGTGCGTTCGTTGAAGTCACGATGTATCAGAGGGGAAGGGAAACATACAGGCGACAGTGTAAAACGAAAGAAGGTTGGTCAGGCAATGCGCGGACGCTTCGCAACCGGACGCTCTCCGCCATCTTCTTCGGGATCGGCGCAATGCATATCAATGTCGGCGGCGGTAATGCACGGACGATCCGGAAAGGCCGCACTCCGCCGCACCCCGCCCCCACGGGCGGCCTGGACGTCGGGCGGATGCACGATGCACTCGCAGAGCTTCAGCTGTACGAAGCGCCGAAGCCCGCCGTTGTCGACGTAGATCTCCTCGACGTTGATATAGGGAATCACCCGGAAGTTGGCCCAGTCGCGTACGTGTTTCAGCGGCACGGGCGCACCGCCGGGCGTCAACCACTTTGTCGCGTACCGCGGCATCGTCAGCACTTTGGTCGTGCAGTACCGTGCACGCACCGGTTCGTCTGCGTCGCCGCCGGTAGACAGCGGTCGAGCGATGTGCAGATCGGAGCGCGGTACTGCCGTAATGCCGCCGTCAGCAGGCTCGCCGATGACTCGGCGCAGTGCGTCGCAGCGGACGCAAACGGACGCCAGGAAGTCGGAAAACCGGTCCATGCGCACCATGGTCTGGCGCTGTTGCGGAGAGGGACCCCGGCGGGGGTCGTAGACGGCGAAGGACATGAGAATGGTCTCGCCCTGCTCGAAGCTGCGTAGACCGTGACAGAAACCCTCCGGAAATTCGATGACCATCGGTCGGAGACGATCGGCCGCGGAGTCCACCAACACGGTCCGTGAGTTCGGAACGTACTGCAGGTAGCTGGCCTCCAACCACGACGAGCGAATGGGAACGCGGTGCGATCCCGGAAACCGCGGATTCAAAAACGCTGACCAACATAATACTGGCGAGGGTTTTTTTTCCCCCGAAATGTCAAGGACCATATTTTGTTCTCCAAAATTCTCTGCGGGTCCGTGGATGGGCGAGGCATGCAAAGCACAATGTCGCGCTCTGGGTCAAGTTCCGAAGCATGACCGGCTCACTGCGACGCGACACCTTCCACAGAGCCATGCAAAAGAGCTGTGAAGGCCGGTGGGTATGTGGAAGAAGTAGAAGGGGAAAAATTTCAAGCGTAATTTTTCCTTGATATTTTTTCTATCATAGTAAAGGATTGAACCCGAGTACAAGAGGAAAAAAAAAGATGCCACCAAAAAATCAAGATCAGAGCCAACCCCTGAGTCCATCTCCAAGGAAGAGAAAAGAAACCAAACAAACGACCAGTCAATCCCCGGTTCCCGGTCGTAATCAATCCCAGAGTCCATCTTCGAGTCCAGTCCCAGCAAACCGATCCCAGAGTCCAGCTCCAACCAGTCCTGCCCCAGCTAAAAACCGATCGCAGAGTCCAGCCAACGGTCAAGTAAAAAAGCAACCTCGGCCACCTGCGGATAACATTGTGAAACCACCCCCCGAAGTGGTAGCGGCAGAACGATTAAGACGACGAGAGGAATCAAAGGAACGCAAACAGAAAGCTACCGAAAAGAGACAGGCCAGGGGAGATTCTCCCAGTCCCAACAAAAAGCCCAAAAAAGACCAACCGCAATAGCCGCAGCCAGGCGGCGACGAAGACATCAGCCAATTCATCGAACGCCTCCAGAAACATGCGGAGCAGCAATGCTGGTCGCCGGAGGAGCGCGCCGTCGTCATCGATCTGCTCCGCGAGGCGCATCAGCCGTCGATGCCGTTGGATGTGAAAATGTTCCACGAAAAGTTCCGTGCCGCGGTGGAAACCGGAAAGCTGACGACCGAAAAATCGGGCGTCGTGGTGCATCTCCTGCACGTGTTCGCCAACGGCAACCTCAAGTGGATCGGATACCGGTTCGTACCATCGATTTTTGGAGGCCCTCAACGCCATCGAATTTCCCAAGTTCTCCGCGAACATCGATCCTACAAAGCTGGGTGATGTCACCACGTTCATCGAACGAGTGCAAAACATCAAACCGATCAACGTACAGCCGGCGCTGGACATTCTACGTAATGCGGGCGGGAAAAGTGCCTCTCGACCCGGAACGCGTCCGGAAGACAGCAAGCATAAAGGAGACCATGAAATGACAGGACTCTAACTAATCCGGTTAGTGAAAAGGATTATTTTTTTTGGTGGGGGGTTGAATCGGAAGCAAACGTATCCGATTTAAAAAAAAACAAAGAGAAAAGACAGACAGATATATATTTTCATAAGAATGGAGGAGGCCGCCGATAAAATCGCTCCGGATTTGGAAAATACATTGGATGCCTGGCTTTTGGCGCGCACCGCGCGCTGGCTACCGGCACTTCGGGCCACCGGCCACACCCCCAATATGATAACGACGTACAGTTTCGCCTGCGGTCTCGCCGCCGTATGGTGTCTCCGCCGGGAATCCGTCCTCGGATTCGCCGGCTTCTTCGCGCTTGCCTACGTATTTGACTGTCTCGATGGACAGTTCGCGCGCCGCAACGGAATGACGTCACGATTCGGCGACTTCTACGACCATACTACCGACCTGATCGTCTATGCGTTGATTGCCTTCACCGCGTACGGTCGATTTAAGAATGCCCTCACGCAGTCCCTGTTTTTGGTCGGTTTTGCGGTCGCCGCCGCGGGTCTCTGTGTTAACATCGGGTGTCAGCAGCGACTGCACCGCCCCGGCACGGAGCGCCAATGGGAAACGCTGGACGCCCTCCAGGTTTTGTGTCCCTGCAACGAATGGGTCCGATGGTCGCGCTACACGGGCTACGCGACGTCCAATCTACTTTCCGTTGTTTTGGTGGCCTGTCTCTTTGCGTTGCCCGTCCGATCGGAGGAAAAATAAAAAAAAGTGTTCTTTGTGATTTAAAAAAAAGGCGTTTCCCAACGACGAGGTTTTTCTGTCTCCTTCGCGACCCCACCGGCATTGAAACGATCCGTGCACAATACCCCACACTTCCGGACGATTTTTGGCCGCCCAAGAATGCATTGGAATCGCACGATGACGAGGTTGCGCCCCACTTCGACGCGGAAACCGGTGAACGCACAACCGCGGGGATCCAACCGAGCGATGATGATCGTTGTTCGCGCCGTATAGCCTTCGTTGCCAACGCGAAGCGCAGTGCCTTTGCTATTCTGATGCATACGTGGCCGTTTCGCACCGGTACGGTTTTCATTTATGCCCTTGCCGCCGAAACCAACGAGGACTTGGCCGAACTATTCGTCTACCTGCGAATCTTCGTCGACCGCAGCGGAGACTTTTGTGCCGGAATTCTACTCAACGCCTCCTCCATCGTGTACCCTCCTCCGGACGCATCCGTGCCCGCCGTCTTCCAACGCTTTTCCCTGCACGCCTAGTCCTCCCGCAGAAACGCGAGGAAGGGAACCGCCGAAAGTTCGAGGCCTGACTCCCGCAGTCCGCGTTCGTAGTTGGCCATGAAGGCACCGCGGTAATCCGGGTGCGCCGCATCGAGCGCCGCAATCTCGGACGCGGTGTCCCGACACTTTACCTCAACGTGATCGCGGAGCCCCTGAATCTTCCGTTGGAAAGCAACCAAGGTGGCGTACCATGCGCGGAGGTTCGCATAGTGCGCGTCGTCCGTCACTTCCGTGGGAATCGTTTCGCGTAGCAGAGCATCCAATTGCCTCTGTTGGGCGGACCCTGCCTCTCGGCGCGCCGCTGCGGGAATGGTCGTTGCGGCCGCAACGACGGGGTCCGCGGGAGTGTCGGCGGCGGTGGGAGGAAGTGCCGCCGCTCCCTCGGTCCCCGCGGCCACAGCCTCCGACCGACGGATATTGCACACCGATCCCATCCGTCCCTCGGACGGAGCATCGTTGGATTGGGATGCAATCTCCTCGTCCTCTTCGGCGGACCCCTTGATAGGCGGTCGGACGGCGATCCAACGCCGAGTTTCGCCGATAACGTAGGCATCCGTATCCGAATGCTCCGACACCAATTCCCGGATTGCGGCCTTGGCCGTAGACATGGTCTCGTAGACACCATGGACCCGCACGGCCGCCTTTACCCTCTCGTCCCCGGCACCCATGACAGAAATAAAAACCATTGTCGTGTATTGTCGGCTTCTTTTTTTTTACCCACCGGGCGTCGGTTGTTGTCCACATAGAAACGGCTTGCGTTAGAACCGTGCGAGAATGTCTGAGGGTGAATGATCGGGATTGAAAAACAAAGGGTTCGTCGCAAAGGCGTTTTTTTTATCAAAGGTCGTAGGTCGCACGCAGGCTGTTGCTCTCTCTCTCTCTCTCTCTGATGTAGGTCAATGCTCCTCCGCCTCCTCCGTGTCCATGGCTACCGGAAAAAGTACTCCGTCCCGCATGGCGGAGACACCCGTTACGGATGCATCGAGATCGCCGAATGCATCGTCGGCGTGTTGTCGGTAGGCCCGCATGTAACGGAGACGCAGGCAATCCGTATCGTAGACCGCTCCGCCCTTTCCCGCGGCAACGCGGAAGTCATTGACCAATTCTGGTACCCGCAGATAGATAGATACGATTGATTAATTTAATACGATGCAATCATACGTACTACATATACCCGCGGTTCAAAGGATCCATACCGACGCTGTTGGCGCTGTTCTTCCGTCCACAAGCGCCGATCATATCGAAACGCTTCCGGTCGATTGAGGCATTTTTTTTTAAAATGCAATATACATCTGACATATCTGACTTTGTCTTGCTTCTGTTTGTATATGAATGAGAATTTTTGTGTCATTTTGACAGCAATATCTCAACAATTACTACGAATAGAAAAAAATCCCCCAAATCACCATCATGCGTTCCATGTTTTCCAAATGGTGTTGGAGATGGGAACGATTGGTCTCCGTTACCGGACCGTACGCCCGTTCCGGATCCAGGTATACTTCTGCAAATTTATATTTGTACAATTTTTTTGAGCCAAAGAAATAGACCTGACCGTGGAACGATGGATTTCGCTTTCGTCCATCTCGATGCAAACCTGTGCCATTATTGACGGAACGGAACGAGCATCGTGCTCAATTCCATCGGACAAAAGACAAAACAAACCAACAAAAACGAACGACGGATCGATGTACATATATTATTTCGTTTGTATCGTATATATCACGATGCCAAAGCAGAGGAGGCTTGCCGGAGATTTTCCGTGACCGCACCGACGAGAACGGATTCGAACAGGTGCATGTCGCTGTCGTCGTCCGTCATCGCGTCCGGATGGCCATCGGGACCCGGCGCCCAGATGCGCCACAGCCACGCAGCGGTCCGCCGCACGGCGTCACCCGGAGGCACCGCCGTACCTGACGACGAAGAGGATAGCACGCCCGCCGCCGTCGGAATGTCTGGTGAACGCGGCAGCAAGCGCAGTCTCCGCACCAGCATCCGGTCATGCTCTACCGCCATCTGACGGAGAACCGCGGGCCAGGCGCGCACGCCGACCACACCGTCGTCCAGATAGGTCATCACCGACGGGCGATCGCCACCGCCACTGGCGCGCAGCGCCGCCCGGAACCCATAGTCCAGCGCCTGGATCGCCGCCGGTTCGCTGATGCCATCCAGGTATGCCCGCCCCTCGGACCGCAGGCGGAGCAGGGCTCCCAATACGGTGGTTGGCGGATGCATCGGCTCCACGGCGCCCGCGTTACCCGCCAGTGTGGTTTCCAGTGACTGCAGGCAGTGGCGCCACTGCAGGCTCTCCGCCAAGGATCCGCTGCGCTGCCCCGTGTGGTGGGCGATGTACGCAACCATGAGCGACGCCCAATCGGCTCCCCGGTACACGCATACCTTGGGTGCCTGTGCCTCCGCGAGAAAACACAGCATGGTGTCCGCGATGACCCGTTCGTAGAAGGTATGCTCGACGAACGGTAGGTAATGGTTGATGTCCGCGGCCCCGAATCCGACGGCCGTCATGACATGCATAGCACCGCAAACGTTCTCGGATGGTGGAAATTAAAAGGGGGGGGGGAGGGGGTAAAAATTTCAGAACGCTTCAGTACACAAACGTAAACCGTTGCATGTCGCGTCGGGTGCGGACAAACTCCGTCATGATCAGCCCGCCGAACGTACTCACGTGGGGTGAATTGCTTAAGCCTGCGTCGTCCCAGCGACGATCGTTGGCCGTGCTGTAAATGCAGAGGTTCGGATGCCAACCGTCGCGGATGAGGACAAGATCGGGCATCAGACCGGATACTGGAGCTCTGAGAATGCACCACCATGGCCGTCCGTTTTTTTTTTTTGGAAAATATACAGGAAGAACATATCGAAGTCACCAACCCTTGGATTTTGGATGGAGGGCGTACAATTTTTTGAGGTGCATCCCCAGGCCGGTAGGATCGTCGACAGCAGACGATGCTCATCCGCGGATAAACCGGTACCGAACGCAGCGGCAGGATCCCGCAGGGCATCCAACACGTCCGCCCGCGGTCCCACGCCTCGTTCGCGCCCTTCGCGCAACTCTTGAACGCGGCGTTCGCTTGCGCGTCGTACATTCATCGACGCGATCTTCAATCATTCGGTCAACGACCGGAGACGACACCGCCGCCGTTGGTTGATCCGCGATCGTTTTTTCCAAACCGAACCGATCGCGGAGGAGCTGCGTCACGGTCCGCAGGTCGTCCGCCGCCGCGAGTAGCTCGCGTTGTGCGGTCATACGACCGGTGTTCCAGTCGCACTGCAGCTGTTCCAACAGATTGCATCCCGCGAAGAGACTCGCCTGGATGCGCGGCCGATCACCGTGCATCAGGCCACGGACCAGATTGGTGTACAGCGAATGTACGACATCCTCGTATCGCTGCGTCTGCAACGCAACCAGTTCGCGGAAGGCATCGCACGTCGCCGTCTCCGTCCGGACGACCCGATCGCACAACGCACCGATGCGCCGCTCCAAGGCAGTGTCCGCCGCATGATCATCCGCGGCAACGGGTGTTTGTCCAGACGTAGTACGACTACCGGATGACGGTTTTGCGGCCACGCGCGCCTGTACTCTCGCCATTTTTTTTTAATTGAGAAAGAAAGAAACCTGCGCAAAAGAAAAAAAAGGAAATTAACACCGAGAGATCCACCGGGGGGAAAAAAACGTATGAGCGCGCGCACGGTCACCGTTCAAAATCCCGATGGAACTACCACGGATGTCACCATGGTTTGCGGCCAGGAAAGCCACGGCAACCAAACCCCGAACGGGTCGGGGTCGGTGGACACACGAAACTGCCAATTCGGCCCCCCGGCGTCGGCCCTTCTTCTCTCGCCTGTAGAGATAACCGGGATCGTGCTAGCGTTGACGGCTATCGTCTTTCTGTTTTGAGGACGCTCCAACTGGTTGAACGACCAACAAAATGCACACATTAAGAAACAAAGCAATAACATTAAAATGAAATCGAATCTGTCTGTTGGTGTCTCCGTTTTTGTTTTACCAAAAGGACATCCGGTCATCCTCCACCGAATACTCACTGAAAAGGTGATTGCCGATGCGCTTAGACAGGTCAGCCGTGAGACGGGTATCCGCGTCCACGGAAAAATACAAGCTCACTCTCGGTGTTTCGGTCAGTCGCCGAATCATTAATCGGATGCCACCGGAAATACTCATCAGCAAAAAAAAAAAATCTTTGCACTTCTCCATCGTTATTTTTATTTTTGCAGAGAGAGAGAGAATTTTTGAGGATATCTCCGAACATCAGCATCCGCCGAAGCTGCAAAGAAGCATCCGCCGTTGCGTGCAAACAAAACGACAGTGACGTGAACCAATGATCGATTTTAGAGCGACGATAAGAAATCAAACACAGAAGGGTCAGCAGCGGTACCGGAATGTGCCCGTCCACGGGCACACTCAAATGCGGTGTGCGATTTCCGATCGCAGTCATCCACGTCCGCACTCCGTCCGTACCCGTCGTGTACGGCCATTCCGGATATGCGTCTCCGCTGTGAACATGTAGTAAAAAAGTATTGCAGGGTGGATCGCACCGACAAATCGCGCAATGCCGTTGACACCGCCTGGTTCTCGAGCGCTTGTCGGGTCAGGTCGACGGCAAGTTCGTCCATCGCATCGGGAAGGTGGCGCAGTGCCGCCGAGAGACCGCGGACGTCCGTGGTAACGGAACACCAACGCAACTTACGCACCGCCGGGGCGCTGGCTCGGATCCGGGTCGCTAACTCCACCGCCTCGCGGGTGGCGTGCGAGACGTCCACATCCAAGCGGAAGCACCGGAACATTGTCGGATGGGCAGCCGATGATGATGCGTCGGTGAGAACGGAAACCGCCTGTAGTCTGACCCGGAGACTCCGGACCGAAGCGGGGAACGCAACCGATCCCGGTCCAAAGAGGACGCTGCCGGTCAGTGAGAGATGCAGTACGTCCACCTTTGCCGGAAAAACGAGACGTTCGACGCGATTGTACACCGACCGCAGCATCAAACGGCGGCATCTCGCAAGCTCTCTGACGGACAGGGAGGCGGTTCGCGGGAGGCGACTCACGTTGAGACGGGCACCGGGACGGAAGATTTAAAAAAAAATGTATACACGCGTACCCTCCTTCGTATGAATTCGCATATCTTCCGCCCGGGCCGCAATGTCTCGATGGACGGCGGCAAACGCGCAAACCCGGAGAGATCGGAAACGAGGGGATTGTTGGAGACGTCCAGTTGCAACTCGACGATCCGCGAGAGCGGTCGAATCCCTGAATCGATCAGCCGGTTCACCGTTTCATCGTCGAGGTCGCAAAAGGCGAGTTGCATGCTCAGTTTCTGCAACGTCCCCGCCGTCGATCGGACCGCGGCGGCCATCCCCATCCAGGCTGCAGAGTCCAGCCCCATTCCACCGCAGAGGTCCAGTGACAGCGATCGCAGACGGTGCGCCAGCGCCATGGCCCGCGTGCCGATCCATCGACCCGACAGCGACAAATCCAAGTGTCGCATGTTGGATTGGACGGCAAGGTTCGGAATTTGGAGCGCGATCGGGGGCGGGGGCGACTCATCACCGTCCACCGACAGGTTGAGTTGGCGGAGCGGAATCGCAAAGAGATCCCGCAGATTGATCATCGTGGCGTATCCATCCGCGTAGGTGAACGACAAATCCACGTGAGAACCGCGATGGCATCAGCATCATGCACGGGATAATAAATATTACTTCCTTTATGATATGATGCCATCCCGGTTCAAAGGGCCGTCAGCACCGGACAGCGCCGCAGGGCCACCACGAGAGATGCGACGCCGTATTCCGTGACGTTGGCCGTGCGCACGGATAGGTGGAAGCGTTTCCAGCGGGCGTTGGACGTATCCGTCATTTTCAGGGTGTCCATGTCATCGTCCGTGACGTCGTCCGGTTTGTCGGCGATGATCTCGACGCTTTGGATGCGCAGAAGCGCCGTCCAAAACCGTTCGTCCAATCGGTGCGGACCCATGCGGAAGGAGAGGTCGATGCGTACGACGGACAGGCGCGGCAGATTTGTTTCGATCAGTTCTGTGATCGGAAGAATTCCCAGCGTCGAACCCCCGAACGACAGGTCCAATTCAACCAGATCCTCATACCGTGCCAGAGCCTGTGCCACCCCAGGTTCGTGGTGGATGAACCCTTAGAAGGCCCGAACTGCCCGTTTTATATAAAAAAAAATGAACGAAACGGGCGTTTCGGGCCCTCTGAGATGAACTCGCTGACTCCGTATCGCAGTTTTAATCGGTGTACTCCGGTTGCGGTCGCCGCCATCCAGATTAATTGCCGACCGATAATCCGGCCGTGGGTCACTTCGACGACCAAGGCGCGGTTCGTCCGCAGAGCATTCTGAAACCGCTGACACACCGCCGCCGCCGCCGCCGTCGACGGGAGAAACGCGGCAATGACCAACAGAATGTCCGTTGGAAATGGCATGGTGGTGAAAAATTTCTGAGTGAGTCGACGAATGCCTTTCCTGTGGGAGAGAGAGAGAGAGAATAAGAGAAAAATTCCAAGGCGGCCGATATGAACTACGATCTACCAAGTGCTGACACCGTCGCTGTTCTGAGCGTCGTGTATCAAGACGATCGGCTCGCATTCCAATCAAGCGCATACACCGTTCCGGTCGTCCTTTGAGCGACGAATCAAAGGACGACCGGGACACACACTAAAAACGAAATTGGCAACGACCGACGGCCCTCCGGATGTCGTGGTGTCTTTGGAGAACGACAATAGGACGCAGTTAGTCGGCGTACGCGAAGCCGATTGCTATCACTTCTTTATCGTCGATCGACAACAACGAATTGCCGAGTACTGGCGGACCCACTTTCTTGCAGCGCTTTCGCGTGCATTTGCGTGCCCCCTTCCATCGTCGGTGGTGCCGACCACACGGCTCACCGCGAACGTCACCTACGAATCCGTCGTCGATGCGGATATGTCGTCGGAGGCGGGTGAACGACATCTCCGGCGCAAATGGATCCACGCAATGGGCGACTTCGTGGACCAAAACCAACGGTTCGAACTGACTGGCAGTGTCGTGATGCCGCCCGACTACACGTATCTCCGGATGGCTCCGCGCGACGGGGGCACCGTCGACCTCGCCTGCCTCCAAGGTCGGCTGTGTGGGTTGGGCGGCGATCGGCGGCGGAGCGTTTGGGTATCGGTCGGTGACGCGGACACGATTGTGTCGTACTCGGGTGCCGTCCCGCTTGAGACTGGATGTGTGAAAAGCGCGGTGTTTTTCGGTGTCGACCAGTCCTTTATGTATCGGTATTGGAGCAGGGAGGGTTTTTTGGTATTCTCTTTGCCCGGCGATATTTTCAACGGGTACGAACCAGTAAAAAAGAATCACTCCCAAGGGCGCCCTCGGGTGGATGCATCCGGCTGGCCGGCTTTGCTCTCATCATCGTCAGCGACGAGGAAGGCGTATCGTCGCTAACGCTCTACCGATTGGCGGTTCAGTGTGACCGAATGTTTGATCCGTCACAGTACGACGGCCGTCGTTATTGGAGGCTCGCCTTTGAGGACTGCCTTCCCTATGTGAGACATCGCTTCCATCCTGATTCGTATCTTACCGGAGTTGGCGAATGGTATGTCCCCGACCACACGATCCCCACAATGGCCGATAAAACCGCAACGTGGGTCCGGTGGCTGACCTCCAGTCAACACCTCGTGTACGACTGTCCGATCTCAGAATATAACGGGGTGCGCATCGCCCGAGGTTTAATCGCAGCCCTTGAGACCCAGTGTCGACTGCCGCGCTCTCTGCGACTGTTGTGGTGTGGTATGCAGGGCTACGTTCCGCGGGGCATGCCCGCCACAGAACGACCCACATTGGCTCGTTTTCTGAAGGCTCTCCGCAGTGCCGGTGGGAACAATCCAGTAAAACTGTCGATCGGATTGGTCGATGGGAGTGACTACGAAGAAACCGCCGGTGAGTTCGTCCCCAACGTGCGCCTCGATACATTGGAGGTATGCTTCCACAGGCTGTGTCTGCAAACGATGGGGCTCGACGGGCCAAATTACCAACACACGCAACGGATGAAACGAATGCTCAATCAAATCGGTTGTCTTCTGCCACCGAAGGCTCGCAGTGGCGCGTCGACGGCGTCACTGCATCCGGTGCGTCGCTTCGTACTGCGGTTCCGGTTGACGAATGACGCAACGGCCCTGTCGAATACACTGCGTTTTCTGACAGAGAAGTACGATGTTCGAGGCATCCAGAGTGTGTATCTCATCAACGAAACCAATGTGCCGATACACTACAAACACAACAAGGACGGCGATGAGACACGTGCCGCGTGGAACGCAATGCGCAGCATGCCGTCTCCATTCGCCCCGTCCGTTCCGGTGCACTACCGTGTCTGGTATGGATGCGGCACTGAAAAATGCGCTGGAAAACCCCACGACTGTGCATCTTTGCGGTCATCGGACCTCCTCCCCCCCTGGATCACGCGTCTGGATGTCACGTGCCGCCCGTGGGGACCGACGGACCGCGAAGCACATCGCGGTCCGCCTCCGGTCGGTACCAACGATGCGTCCTTTTGGGACGATGATTTCCACCAATTGAGGCCCCGTTTGTCGGGGAAACCAACGGCGTGATATTAATGAATGATGCGTCAACGTACGCTTTCTGAAGATTGTGCGGGATTACGACTTTGACGGTGGATTTTAGAGACCACGGACATTCGCCACGGACACAAAAAAAATTACGGTCGGTGATACTGTCACTCTTTTTTTTTCCCCACTTTGGTTGCTTTTTTTTTCTATGTCGTTCGGACGTAATGGAGATTGATCTGACAATGCGGCGACGCACGGGCACGCTCCAGCCACCGCGCGGAGAGGCCCGAATGGCCTTCATGGATGCCGTAAATCGAATGCACGGTACTCTGATTGCACCTCGAGCGCGCCACCGCAATTTCGAACATTTCATTCAGACCCTGAATCGTCACACAGCCCGAGTAGCACTCCATCTCCAAATAGACCAGGGACGGCCGCAGGAACGGATGGGTGTGCGGATCTCTCGTCGGTTGCTGCGACGGGCGGATGGATGGGTGTCCGGCGGGGCAGTCGGCCAGCGCATTCACGAGATCCACGAAGCTCATGTTACGGCAGAAATGCAGGCGTAGGTTCAGACGCTGCAAAAGGACGAGAGAGCGCACGATGTCGGGCAGGTCGCGCAGCGACGTCCGGACGGTCGCTGATCCGGAGTGAACGAAGGTTGCCACCGATCGCCCGGAGCCGCACCCACAGCGCTTCCAGCGTTCCCCGCGATGCCAGGGCGACGGAACAGTCGCGGCACGCCGTCCACGCGTCCACCGGTCCCAACGCCGCACACAGGTTGGCATTGCACACCGACACCTCGCGGACGCCCGGACCCGTATCGCCGGCGGTGGATCGTACGACCAACGGCCGGAGATTTCCGCGCGGACCCGCACCGCGTAGCAGCAACTCCTGGTGATCGGATACCGGTGGGAGCGAAAGGTAGGCGAGACCCGTCGATCCGGTGAGGTCCAACCGCAGGAGTCGCAGCGCGGAAACGGCGCGCGAGAGGTCGAGGGCGTTGATATTGTGGGTGAACGCGAACAATAACCGGAGATTCTGAACGCGCGGGGGCAGATGGCTCGACAGCGCCGCCGACGTGATCGGTCCCGCATCGGTGTGCGACAGGTCCAGGAGACAGGAGCGCAGCCGGTGCATGGGTCCGACGCCCTCGGAAACGATGCGGGCATACTGGGCGTCCTCCAGGTTGGTCTGATAGAACCGGAGTTCGAGAATCTCCAGTTTGGACGCCGTGCCGCGGAGGGCGCCGGCGATCGTGATCGCCGGATCGCTGCCCGACAAACTGGAACTGCGGAGGTCCAGGCAGAGCCGACGGAGTCGCTGGGGGAGCGCGAGAGGGGACGACCAGCTCAGTCGTTGGTAGGCCGCACTGAGTCGCAGTCGGCGGAGACCCTCCGGGAGACCGCCCAAAATGCGGTTGGCGCAGTGGGTAATGGATGCCTCCCATATGTCGCGGTCGATGCTCAGGCTGAGATCGCGCACCGTGCTCCGTGACCGAACACATCGATCCAGGGCGCGAGACAGCCCACAGGGTCGTGAATGGTATTGAAACCGAGGCTGAGGTGGATGCGGTGGAGATGGTTTCCGCCGTGGCGAACGAAAAATTCGGCCAACGTCCTGGCTCCGGCGTCCGATATGCGATTGTGTGCCAGGCTTATGCGGGCGGATCGCCAGGGTAGGATTTTGTCGCCAGGTTTTCCCGCGGCGACCGCCGCAAGAAATTGACCCAAACTCCGGTCGTCCAGTTCCGCGTGCCGCGCCTTCAACGACACATGATTGACGCGACCGAGCACGGCGCCCGCGTCGGACGCGAATGCGGCGGCGGGAATGCTGTCCACGCGCAGACTGATACCCCGGAGGTTGGTGACGCAGCCTATTTCGGAAGGTACCCATTTTTTTCTTTTCTTTTTTTTCCCGGCTCAAACCCCCCAAATATCGAGCGCTGTTAAATTCCACGGTCTCAGACACGGAACAGAGGATCGCTTTTTGAAAACGTGGACCCATTGTCTTGATCTCTGCGAAGGCGCCTTCAGTGTACGGCCTTGCGTCTGGCCATCGTATCGGCCACTTCTACCGGGTGGATGTGGTGGTTCCGTTGAAATCGTTTTGTTTCCCCTATCCGACACACACACGTTCACCCGCGTGCATTCGTGGTGCGCATCATTACGAGTCACCCCGCCTTTGCGGAAACGATGGAGGACGACGAACAGTGGTTACAATGCATGGAGGACGGCGGGCAACGGTGCCGTCCGGGGAAAGCAATGGTATTCGCTTGCCTTGCGGGTGCCGGGACAGATCCCACGCGAAAACTACCGTGGAGCGCTCTGTTTTGTGCGGTGGAACGGGGAAACATCGTATTCGTTCGCGCCTTCCTGTCACACTCTCGCTGTCCGGTGTTGCGAGAATGTCGGGATGCCGCAGTGTGCACCCTGGCGGTGGTAACCACCCCACGGACCCCACAGCTGGCACTGGCGCTCCTCACGGCTCTGAGTGTGGCCGGCATCCCCTTTCACCATGACATTTTACGCGTGGCGATGCAGTACGCCGCACTGGAGACCGTTCACTGGTTGCTCCAACATGGTGCGGCGATCGCCACGTCCGCGGATGATCTGTTCCTGCTTTCCATTCACGCCGGACGACTGGACGTTCTGGACCTGTTGTATCAACAAACGGGCCACATTTCCCAGGACAACCTTCTGTTCACACGGACAGCGTCGGAGATGGGCTTTTACGACATTCTGAGGCGCCTCCGCGAGTGGAATTGCGTTTGGGACTACCGAGTCGTCCAGGACGCACTTTTGAATGACCACCTCATCGTTGCGCGATGGGCCGTGAAAAACGGCTGCCCGTTGACGGAGGAGCCGATTCCCGATGGCGATGACGAGCGTATCCGGCAAATGATCATAAATCTAAGTGGCTCCGTTTAAATTGCAGTATATTCAAATACTCTGTATCTTTTATCTCTGTCTCCTAGTTCTCTCTAGTCGCTCGCGGGTGCATTTAAACGATTTTACCTCATCCAGACACCTTCATATAAAATTTCACCCGCCGTCCACTTTGCCGACCAGCCAAGGGCGGAGAAGTTGCCCCGAAAGGCCGAACATAGAAGCGTACGGAACGACCAAGGAATACTGTTTTGCATCGCCCATTCGCGGAGACATTCACTCTGCCTCTATTGAACGAGTTTTCATAAGGCTCAAAAAAAAATGAAACGATGAATTGCGGAAGCTTAAAAAAAATCAAAAGGGGAAAACGTTATGAAAACTGACGGATAAGCTCCCACGGACGTTCCGATTCATAATCACGTACGCCGACGCACGACAACACCACCGACCAACGCTGGCAAACCATTCGGCATGGTAGATGCCACGGTCCTTTGGCGATAAAGGAAAACACAATGTGCTGCGCCTCCTGTGGAACATCGGAGAACCCAGCCATGGCCATGACTGGAAGAGGAGGGGAAAAAAAAACAAATCGATGTGGTGCGACACTAAAAGTCGTAGGAAAGTCCACTCTGAAAAGATCCATCAATTTCTAATCTTATTGACCTATTGATGTGGAGAACGTCCTCGAAAGATCTGTAATGTACCAATATTAGAAGGTGGTTTCAAAAGAAACAACCGAAACAGCTGTCCAAATTTTTAGGAGAAACCATTTTGTTGTCTTTGATTTGTATTGCCAGACTGAAAGTCTCATCTGAAAAATAAAACCACAAAAAAAAGATTGAAACTACGACTTTCAGTGTCGTACTTCAGATATACCAATACACACGGAGGAGGAAGAGGAATACGTTCTAAAGTAAACCAATACAAGGGGAAAAAAAAGAGAAACAATAAATCACCAAGTAATCTCGTACAAGTGTGACCGCCCATTATCACAGAGTCAATTTGTTTTTTTTAACAGTATTGTGTGACAAAAAAAAATAGTAAGCTAACGAATGCTACAATGAGGGCGCGCTGCGGTCAATTCCTGTGATCTTTCTTTTTTGTTTTACATTCTACACACCGTGGGTGTTTTTGAGACAAATAGTGGCAAGCAGAAGAATCACAGGAAGGAATTATCTTGATTTTTTCTTCTTCGCAAAATCATCAGATCTTCGGCAAAATGGGCTGCGGTTGTAAAAGGAGATCGAAACCATTGGTACCAACTTCGGACGATGGTCGATAGCGTACATTTTTTTTCTCTGGGAGTTGCTGATGACCCGGACATCGACCATCGACCGTTCGAATGTGATCGGACAACCCCTCAGAACGTTGGCTGAAGAACCCGCCAGACTGTCGCGTGTAGCAGTGAAGGACACGTTCTTGATGTGCTTGGCGTCTGAAAACATTCAATGAAACCTACTGTGACCTTCCTAATTATCGAGAACACGAAAAAAAGGAAGAATTCCACGGGAAATATCACCTTCCGCATTTATACAAATTCCAATAAATAAGAAAGGTATTATAGTACTTCACACATCCGAATGAAATTGGTACGCGATGCGCAATGTTCCCAGTGCGATGGGGTCCTCAATGGTTGCCGATGCCAGCACGGCGTGTGGAACGAAATGTGACATGATACTGGTGCGATTGACTCCCCTCCAATTCCCCCGAGAGGCAAGCTGGTCTACCAGCAAACGCACGGAGTCGTTGTTGACTCCGAGGCTTTCAGCCATCGTGCCGTTACTAAACAGGTTAGATAGCGCCTCCAATCCCAGGACGCTTTACGGCATGTATTTTTTTATGAGTTTATATTATAAATTTATAAATAAATAAATACAACGGGAAATAAAAGAATACATGCTTAAGAGTTCTACGGTGTTCGTAGTCAGACACCGACGCCGATCCACCGCAAGGCCGTTGCGGATGGTGAACAGCGATTGGAAATTGAGGAAGGTGTCCGTTTTATAGTGTAAATTTCCTATAAACTGGGATTTATATAATGTGAAATGTGATTTTTTTATTGGGAGTTCTTTTTTTTTTGTTTGTTTATATTATCTATTCTCAATAATTGGGAACGTAACGTCACCGTATTTTTTCATCCTTTTTCTCCATCCTCCTCCTACGGGGTAAAGACGCACCAACAAAAAAAAACGAACACCTAACGGATCCTTCCGTCGAAACGTAGAATTCGTTGTGTTCACCGTCGAAGTGAATGGCCATCTCTTGCACCCGTGGTATACCGCAGATCGGGGTCGAAAGCATCTGCGGGGCCAAAAGATGGCGCAGGTAGGCCAGGGAAACACTCCGAGGCTTTAGGTACCAAACGGTCGCATTGTAGTACTTCTGTAGCTCGTCGTTGCGAGTGGTTTGGGAAGCCGCGGATCGGTAATTATATAAAAAAAAACCGACCAATACCGAAGAAAGAAATACAAATCTTGGAGAGGGAAAACAATTCACCGATTCTCGGATGCGCGGTGTATTCCTGTACGATGTACGCCGTCTGGCGAATCAGCGAATGCAACAACGGGTGCTCATCCGGCTGTGCGATCACCTGTTGCACCAATTCCTCCGTCGACAACGCGGCCCACCGTTTCCAAGGCTCATCACCGACGCAAGGTTCTGCCTCCGACATCATTGTTTCGACGCCCCATGCCACATCCACCACGGCTGATACGTGACAAGAGTGAACGAATTACCCACTCGATGCTTTGGGACGGCATGTCTCTCCACAAAAACAAAAAAAATAATAAAAAAATCGACGGTCAAAATTTTCGAAATGTTGCGTAAACATTAAATAAAACCAGATATAATGTAACTTTCCTACTTTATTGCAATGTTTCTTGTGACAAACATAGGGTTTTTTTTAATGATCAGGAAATATACCATGGGAAGCATGTCGCTCCAAAGCAATAAGATTGCATATGATCAGTGGGGGTGCAGGGTTGCGGTTTCCTCCGTTGCAACTCGATGCACCGTCGACCGACGCTGCGGATGAAAGATTGGACGGGATAATCACGGACGCGTCCGTGTGTGTTGCATCGACCGAGATGGCCCACTTTTTCGATGCCACGGGATACAAGACAAACTGGACCCAGAACGATGTAATATTTGATTGTCATAATTTACGATAGATAGACGTACCGAAATAAAAAAAAAACTGACGGAGAGCTCCATAAACTTTTCTCTTTCGTTGCGCCATAGCTTGTCTTATGCCCTTTGGCCCAAAAACATTTTCGAACGCCCCGGCGACGTTTCCGGGGCGGCAAGGCCGTCGTCAGTTTGCGTGCCCACTGACTGCGTAGCTGTCGACGCATCTCGCGGAGATTGAGGCCGCTGGTACCGTCCGGGGCGTCGTCGACCTCCATGGCGTCCTGACTGCGAGCCCATTGTAAAAGCTCCTCGCCCGATTTTTTGGAAATCACCGGCAGACGGAGCGCAATGTGTACGGACGACGATTCCGGACCCTAGTCTCCGCAGTGGATGCATTCTGTCCGCGGAAACCAGAACGCACAAAAAACATCTGCGATGCTCGGCCACTGGTCCTGCATCAGGGTCTTGGCGGTAGGCAGCGGGGACGTCCATCGGGCCGGGCTTTCGAGGAGGGTGCGCTGGCGAGCGAGTTGGGCCACGATGTACAGGGCACCGTTGCTGTACCGCGCCTCCAGAACGACCTCTGGATTGTGTGGCCGGAGGACACCCAGGAGGTCCCACACTCCGTGGTTGTGCCATACATCGGCGGAGCAGTGCAGGCTATATTTTTTTTACAGACGATGTGTTGTATTATAGAACATAGATTCGGTGATCATTAACAATCACCTTGAAACCGACCCCCCCCCCTGGGGTCCCACACTCCGTGCACTACCCCGGATTGTGGCATCCGGGTTTATCTGAAAGGCCAGCAGACCGTCCTTCACTACGTGTTCGTCGACAAAATCCACGAATGTGGTGGCCAGAATGCGGCCCCGGATGTGGTCCAGGACCTGTCGGGCACTCTGGGTATCCACCGCCTCGCGGTTCAATCCTTTGAGACACTTTGCGCTTACTTTGAGTTATCACACATGCCGATGAATGCTGTAACTTTTCCTACGTATTGGGAAATATACAAATAACATTTCTTACGTTTATACGTTCTCAATAAACAGGGGAAAATACTGTGACATTCCTAATTATTGAGAACGTAGTTGTCGAGATAATATTAAAAAGAAGGAAGAATTCCTCAGGAAATATCACATTTCGCATTTTTTTTAAATTCCAATAAATAGGAAAGGTACAGTATCCGTTGGTTTTTTTTTGGGGGGGGTGTTGTTTGTGAGATGAATTCTCAAAGTATGGACAAGCTGCCTCAAAACAACCGGATAATCATTTGTGGGTTCCACGTACTTTGGGTCGGATGAAGCAGGGCGGCGAGATTGGTCGCCTGTTGCATACTGGCCGCTCCGGTGGTGTGAAAGCGACTTAGTCGCGCCTGTATGGTCCGAGAATTTTTTCGTTTACAAAGAAAAAAAAGGAAAGAAAATATAAAACACACATAAAAAAACAACTCTCGGGACGTGAGACGTTCGATGACACGTGTGGTGTCTCTGTCTGCCATTATTGCACAGAAAAAAGCGTGACAGTTTTTTGAAAACAATCGGAGGGATCGATTGTGTGGAATCAATGGCGGGGCAAGAGTTCCGATGTTCGTTTTTGGTGGAAGAACCGCTCGTTGATACAATCGCCCCAAATGATTGGTGAGATCTCCGAGATCCGTTCCGTCCTCTCGCACACACGGAATTCGTTGCAGACGATCCCGGACATACTGCCCTGTGGTATTCGACCACGGTAATCCATTGCGGCCGATCACATCTGAATTCTGTATCGTCGTTTGCAAACTACTACCCACCAATCAAACATTAAAAAAAATACATACCAGAAAAAAAATATGTATATATGCGTACAGATGTGTCACCGATCGCAGTTTTCGCAGTGATTCCACCACCGCATTCACTTGGTCGTCCGAAAGTGGAACCCGAACCTCTGAGACTGCGTCCTGTGATGGAATCCATTCTCTCCACCGATGACAAGTCTGTCGGACCCACCGGCGCGTCCGACTGGGCATAAAGGGAACGATGCAACCGACCAACAGGCCGCGATGCATGCTATCATTTTGGAATGACATGCGAGCCTGTATGGAAAATAAAAGAAAGATAAAGTATATATCTGGATAAATCTCACGGAGAGTTCTAAAACATTTCTGATGTACTATATCACATTGTTGACATTTTAATATCCCAAATATGACAGCAACGACGAATTCCCCGATGTGTGAAACAAAAAAAATGCTATAACTTTCCAACTTTACACAACAGCTAGCTAGTTATGATATTCCCCCCACTGTCGCTAAAATTCGGGAAAATCCTCAGCCGTGCCCAGAAAATTTGGTCGGCTAGTCTGTTACTAGAGGAAATGTTAGCCAAAAGTGCAGCGGTGATAGTGCCTTACTATATGTGGTGCGACACTGAAAGTCGTAGGAAAGTCCACTCTGAAAGATCCATAAATTTCTAATCTTATTGACCTATTGATGTGGAGAACTTCCTCGAAAGATCTGTAATGTACCAATATTAGAAGGTGGTTTCAAAAGAAACAACCTTCTTATATATTTTCTGTTTAAAATCAAATATACATTTTTTGGTATATTGAATGGGACCCCATATACGACCTCCCCGACGAGATGGATAACCAGAATCTTTTTTTTGGATTTAATTTTTTAAAAAAAAATATGATTCTGTAATCGATATGACCCGAGATGATTAGGGTAAGCTGCGGCGCATCTTTTTGCAGTACCTCACAGGCTCGTCTCTTTAACAAAAAGAAAAAAGCATTACTGTGACTTTCCTTTTTTTTATCAAAAATATATTTTTTCGGAAGTTACAGTATATAGACATCCAAAACGATACGAGTTTGTTTTTGTTCCTTTGACGGTCGCTGTACCCGCGGAACACACAAAAAAGTCTGCCGGTGTTTTTTTATTTACCTTTCTTGAGAATTGTTTTGAATATTCCCCGTTGTAAATGAAATGTTTTTTGTGATTTGGAAAGTGAAACATAAAATTCCGGTGTTTTTATGGCATCGGACACATCGAAGAGGGCGAAAACAGCCAACGGGGACACCAACGCTGTCGTCGACGTTGACATTTCAGATGAAGAAGACGAAGAGGCGACACGGAAAAAGGCGAACATCTCTTCTTTTTTTTTCATGTTGATTGTTTACTATTCGTCGAGGCGTATTAGTAAAGAAAGAGATGGTTATGATTCCACTGGGAAGACTTGGGGTCGACAAAAGCAAAGACGTGGCCCAGAAGTCGGCTCCACATTGAAGTCTAATTAGTCAATTTGGATTGGGGGGGGGTGGATATTATGTTACCAATGGTTACCTTTGACCGGTTTAATGTTTATAAATTGCAATGTGACTTCAGAGTTCCGAGGTCGACACTGGGAAGGCGCAGCGCGGGACAAAAATGACGAATTTTTGTTTTTAACACTGACTCCGGAACAAAGAAAGACCTGCGCATGGCGCTTTTTGTTTGAAGTTTTGTTTGAACATTCATCTGCTCGTACTGGCGAAAAAAACAAACACGGGGTGTACTTACTTTGTCGTGTTTTCTGCTGTGATCTGCGGTGATGTTTGTTCTTCGGTCTGGATTACACCGAAAAAGGCTTGATCGTTGAATAAGAATGGGCCAGCAAAGTGACAAGTAGAAAAAATAATAATCAAAGCCATATACAAAATACATTATTACCTTTTACCGGAATGTATATAAATGTGATATTTCCCAGTAATTTTTAGTGTTATCTAGACAATCATGTTTTCAAAAATTAGGAAAGTCACAGCACGCGAGAGGAAGCAAACTGAGCGTTGCGGGTTCGAAATTCGGCCAGGAAGTTTGCGCTCAGGGACTGAGTCGAGTCCCCCTCAGATGGCGAGGCGGCAGAGAGAAACGAGCCGCCGCCTCTCAAGACTTGCGAGCCGAGGGACAGGTCGGACCCGCCGCCCGCGATGGGTAACACCGAATGCGCAAAGTCAACTATCCGCAGCTGCAGCGCATGTCTCGGCCGCGAAGCATCCTCTTCAGACGTGTCTTGCGTTGTTGACTCGACGGGCGGCTGCTGCTGGTGTTGAGTTTGGGTCTGAGGCAGAGAGGCGAAAGCCTGGACAGCCCGGTAGGAGCGCTCGGCGCTGTCTGTGACTGCAGCGGCTGCTGAGGTGGGTCAAGCACCAGGCCTGCTAGGGATTCCTGCCTCGAAGAGACCTCAGCCAATGATTGCGTCCTGCCCACGTCATCCCCAGTACTTTCGCTGTACTCGGAATCACTCGCGTGCAAAGTGTCGGCAGTTCGCATCGCGAAGCTGCTGGCGACGGTCTGGGCGCCAAGGGAGCGCATGCGGCCACGGCCCCCGGGACTGTCTGAGCGGCCTCCAGCGCTCCCACCTGAGCCCTCACCCGATCCCCAAAGGCCTGCACCAGCTCCGCCGCCTACGATCGCACCGCTGATGCCACTGCTCCCGCTATGGGCAGCGGCGCCGCTGGCCAGGACTGACGACAAAATAGATATATATATTTCTTGAGAATTTTTTTGAATATTCCCCGTTGTAAATGAAATGTTTTTTGTGATTTGGAATGTGAAACATAAAATTACGGTGTTTTTATGGCATCGGACACATCGAAGAGGGCGAAAACAGCCAACGGGGACACCAACGCTGTCGTCGACGTTGACATTTCCGTTGAAGAAGACGAAGAGGCGACACGGAAAAAGGCGAACATCTCTTCTTTTTTTTTCATGTTGATTGTTTACTATTCGTCGAGGCGTATTAGTAAAGAAAGAGATGG
>CAAHFI012043365.1:0-10089 GCA_900893395.1 Euglena gracilis | reverse complement strand
AACAAGCACTGGCTGCCGCTACAGCTTGACGACCTGCCGCGCGGTGCAACCGTGGCGATCCGTGGCAGTCCCATCCCCCAAAGAAAAAGTTTCTAAAAACCCACCCAGTGACAGCCACAGACCTTGGCAGACAGTGGTCAGAAAAACCCGAAGGACACAAAAGCCAAGACATCTGTCAAGCCACTACGGCAAGGGCCATGGAGGCACGTATCCGAGTTACACCAATCCCTTGTTCACGCTGGGCCATGGCGGCCCCAGCAACAAGCTGGGCCAGGGAGGTCACAACAGCAATGGTCATGGCGGCCGATGGAACAAAGGCCAGAGTGTCCAACAGTACCAAGGCCAGGGTGGCCGATTCCATAAACAGATGCCCAGTGGCAGGGGCAGGACAGGTCCACAACACCCCCCCTAACCATTTCTTCATCACAAACCCTATCAGGGGAAAAGGATTGACCCCCAGAGGCCCCCCAAGATTTTCAATGGGCATGGCGGCCAAGCTCAACGATGTCAACGGGGACTGTCAAAATTTCAAGAGGGCCAGTCGGGCCAGAACTATCATCAAGGCCACCGGGACCATCACCATGCTCAATATCAACAATTTCAAGGCCACTGGGGCCATCGAATATTAGATGGGGAGTACCCTCAGAAGCGATAAGGCTATCCCCCAGCAGGGGGTTTCAATGTACTGTTGCAGCCACAGGAGGATGCCCCCACAGGGGCAGTGGAAGACAAGGGGGCAACCCCCCCCTCAAATTTCTTTGTCTACGACCATGGCAGGGGCAACCCTAAACAAGAGAGAGACCCAAAAAGGGGCCCCTATGGTATATAAATCGGCAACATCAATGATAAAGTAGAGGATCAGAAAGCCTGTGAGCAGAGCATGCACACACACCCCAGCCACCTTTAGAGAATGCTCAATCCCCAGGGGCAGCAGGGGTGCAATGTCCAACACCCCCACCCAGCACCCAGAAAATCATCTGGTTGGGAAAATACATTCCATGGAGGGAAAATGGGGAGACACCCCCCTGTACCAGAGACTTCAGAAAAGTCTAAAGTGGTGGACAAAAAATGTCCCCACAGCAAATGTCAACTGATCAAAAATGGAATTCAAAACCCACAAATTTGTCCACCCACCCAAAACCCAGAGCCAGTCTGGACCTGAATCAAGCAGAACAAAAAATGCGGGATTACGAAAAACACTGGGTCATTGAAACGAGTTTCGGATGCAGTAACACAGAATTTGATCCCGTGGTTTTAATTTCAAAACCAGAGGGGGGAACAACCAAATGGATAATGATCAGCGACTGCAGAGAAAATAATCAGCAATTTTAAGTAAAACCTTTCAACCTGGATCATATCCAGCACATTTTTCAAGTTTTGGAAAAAGGCCACTGGGCAGCAAAATTCGACCTAAAGGATGCATATTCTCATATTCAAGTGAGTCCAGGCTTAAGGCCTTTTGGGACATCAGGTAGGGGGGCAAACCTTGTAATTTTTAACAGGCTGCTTTGAGCTATTTGTTATACCCCAAATTTTCAATGTAAAGGAGCTCAGTGCAGCAATCAGCACTGTGAAACGTTTGAGCACACCTGGAGAAACCGTTCCCTTATCAGTGGACAACCAGGAAAGTTACGTTCACCTAACAAATGGTGGGGGCAGAAAGGACCCATTCAACAAAATGCTGAGACCATTGTTGTAATGATGCATGTAAAAAGAGGTAAACCTCCGACCAACCACCGCGGTAAGAGCTTCAGTTGGTATTCCAAATGTCCCGAAATCGTGCTCTCAAATTGCCGTTTCTGGAGTAGGAATCCCTACATCCACCGCGAATTTGGTACAACCCCCCGCGAAAACGCGAACTATACCACCTTTGCATTTGCCCACACCACCAACCCACTTTTCGGAGGACATTTCCGATGAGGAAATGGATCGGTTGATCAAATTACCCATCCAAGGGACGTGTTGGCTTGGTGTGGGGTAGGATGCAGAGATAATGAGGTGGAGGGAGGTTCAGGTGTGAGATAATGGTGTTGGTGATAAGTTGGCAAGTGTGGGCTGACGCGGCGAGACTAATTATGTCGTCATAATAGACAAACGTCCAAAAATGGCGGTGGTGCTGGAGGTGTGGCAGGATAGAGAAGGCTTCCTGAAGGAAGTGGTGGAGTGAAAGTTAGGCCAGGATAGGAAATTGACACAAGCACATTGGAAATGGACTGGGAGGATTATTATTTAGACTCCCAACTTTTCACAACTGGCTCAGACAGCAATTCAAAGATTTCATAAATCTGGAAACAGATTTATTTGCCTCCCCGGGCAACAAAAAAAATGCCTCAGTTTTGTGACCAGGTGGCCCACTGGGAGGCCACAGCAGTGAATGCATTACAATGCCCACTGGACAACATGGGGGATCTTTAGGCAAACCCCCCCGGTCAATAATTCAAAACATTTTACCCAGGTTGAACATATTTCCCAAGACCACAGTTCTGATGGTCACCCCCTAACGGTATTCAGCCACACGGGGACCCCAATTAATAAAAATGAAAGTTCCAGGGACCCCCTTCCTGAAAATCACCCCTTACATGGGTACGTTTACCAGTTGCAGGGGTTAACAAATGCCACCCCCAAGCGGCCCCTGTTTTGCATGATTTTCTCAGGCAAATATTGGAAGGGAAACAAATTAAAGTTTAGACCATTAACGATTTCCTGGGGAGAAACCTCAGCCTAAAACGTTATCAGAGTGCTTTTGCACTTCTGTGGGTAATTTTGGAACACATGGTGGTGCCCCCCCCCCCTGAAGCCACCACAGACCAAGTGGCTGACGCCTGAATTCAATTATTCCAATTTTCCAAGGCCCAAGCCCGTAATGCCCACAGTGACAGGCTTTTGACTCTGATTTTTGGCCAAACACGGGGTACCCCCACAGGTGTGGGTGGCCCAGTCCACAAGAGGAGCAGGGGTTGGTTTACTCAGAAAACTTGGCCTTTCTGCCCAAGAAGTTAGTAAAATTGGCCAGTGGGGGGGGGGGTTATAGGCTTTGAACGCCCACTATCAAAGACTTGGTGCTCAAGGTGCCCTGGAACATGCCCTGGGCCCCCTACCTTCTGTGCAAAAACAGGCCTCACAAGGGAAAAGTGCGGAGGCCGAGGTGTCTCGTACTCCCTCGAAGAAAACCGGCCAGGGAGGAAGGGACACCGAGGGGGAAGCACAAAGACCTTGTGAGCCCACCCCCCCAACCCGTAAAAGAAAGCTTTTTCTCAAAAGCCCTCGGTCAGAGAGTGGGGGCCAGGGGGGGGAGAGGGGGGGGACACCCCCCCAGGGGCAAGGAGCCACGTCGCCCAGTCGGAGCAGCATCGTCAGCAAACTCTGGCGAGGCGGTACTGAGCGGGACCTCCAAACCCAACGGACCAAGAACAATCCACACAACACCGCCGGCGAGCAAGGCATGGCCTCACAGGGTCTTTGTGCTTCGCCCTCGGTGTCACTTCCACCCTTGTCGGTTTTCCTCGAGGGAGTACGAAAAATGAGGGTGCCCTGCTATTGGAACTGTCTTTTTCGGCCTGCTCGCTGCCACGCTATTTGGGCACTACCTACTCAAAGGGAACCACCCCGTTTTTTGGCTGGGGTTTACTTTCTGGCGCATTCGACGACGTGCTGGGCAGCTTCTCGTGAGTGGACCTTCCAGTGGCAAGTCTTTGCTGTAACTACGGACGAATCATCCAAGCATCGAAACTTTCAGAAACTGCATGCTTGCCATAAAAGGCCAATGAACCTCGGGCTCTGCACAAAGGCCTTGTGAGGCCATACCCTGCTCGCGGGGGTTTTGCTTGGTATGTTTTTGGCGTGTTTTTTTTTCAGAGGCCACGCTTAGTGCCTCCTTTTCCCGGGGTGGAATGGGTCCTAATTTTCCATTCGAAACCAAGAAGACAAAAACGCAGCAACCTATCAATTGAAAGAAGAGGTGGGAACAATTCAAATCTACAGAAAAACAGGCCCCTGAAAAACCCCAAATCAGAAAATATTGCCATTACTGACGAATTTGAATGAAATATCAGCAGTCCAGGAAAAAACCGTTACCCAGGACGGATGGACCTCACTTGCAAGGCACAAGACAAGATGGCACCTGCCTTTCTTGCACCAGCCATTGTTGTCTGGTTTTTCCTGCTGCGGGTGTTTCCTTGCTGCTTGAGCAGTGTTAGCAGTTGGCCGGATTTGAGAACTTGAACTAGACCTTCCTGGGCATTCCCGTGGCGCGTCCCTTCCCAAATTGCTGGGGCCCCCTTTTCTGACTTGGGGCGTGGGGGTCAGGCCCATCTTTTCTTTTGCTTCGCAAGTGGGTCCATCCGTCCTGGGCCACGGTTTTTCCCTGAACTGCTGGACCCTCCTTTTCTCAGCACTTCTACAAGATGGGACTTTGTGCACACAAAAAAAACTTCCACAAAATTCCTCCCGCTGACTGTGCAGCCCCCATTCTGAGATACGTTTTCGAAAAAGCTTCTGAATTTTTCCACGTACCAAGTTAACACACAATTTCATAGGACACACCCAAAGACTTCGACATTTTCACAGCAGCCCCCTGTTACTATGTGCCCCAAAAACTGTGACGGGAATGCCCAATTTTTTCAAAATATATTTTGTGATCCTGCCTGTGATTAGCACTCAAAGGATGAAAAGGGGGAGACAAACAGAAAAACATGGCCCCACGTTTTTCCCGAATTTCTTCAGTCAGAAACACCCACCTGTCAAGAAAAGCAGCAGGAGACAGTGCACTATGATGGATGT
The DNA here is from genome assembly GCA_900893395.1 of Euglena gracilis. NCBI lineage: Eukaryota > Euglenozoa > Euglenophyceae > Euglenales > Euglenaceae > Euglena > Euglena gracilis. The sequence continues at coordinate 5,310 of CAAHFI012043365.1, read as the reverse complement.
CCACGAGTTGTTCCCGTAGGTCTCTTCTTGAACTGTTCCTTCTCAGCTTCCAAAAAGACATGGACTCCCAGCCATCTCTTGCATCTCAGACTTCTCCGCAAGTTTATAGACCTGCACAAATGAAATTTACTTAAACAGATTATGGCTCTGTCCCTGACTTATTTGACACTGGACCGGTCCAGGGGGTCTGGTGCCAATTTTTACAAGATGTCCTCTGCACCCTAAAACTCACCATATTTTTCTGCCGAATTTTCCAATAAAAATTTTTTGGCTGGCTTTACACATTGACACAACTTTATGTGTTCCCATCCAGGAAGTAAATGGAATGCACTATATGAATTTCTTGCTTGGTGAGGAGAATCCTTTGCCAAATTGAGAATCCAGCGGGCCACTTTTTCCAAGGAAATTGTGAAGGGATCCCCAACCCTCTTTGCACACAATAATTCCACAGAAATTGGAACGCTTTTTCATTTCTTTAAATGGTTTTCCCTTGGCTTAAATACAATGAGTAATTATGTGGTGGAACTTGTTTTCTTTGAAGGCACTGCCTGATAGTGTCAAGCAAAGAAGGGGCCATGTGGTTTGGGCCATATACACTCGCAGACAATTTTGGCAGAGGCCCGACTGGGGCTGAATCACCACTGAAGGGCATTTTTTGTGGTACAAATTTATTAATAGGGGCCACCACACAGTCCCAGCCCACATTGTTACTATGGTCATGCATATTAAGTGGGCGTCCATTTTAAATCTTTTCATCCAAGGTATAATAAGTCCAAGTGGGATTGCAATAAACCTTTTAAGCCACGACCGTCAGGCTGTGCACATACACAGCCTGGCGATCGTGACAGACCCAGATTCTGCAGGTTTCCAACAGATCGGGGATCGTGCCTGGTACACAGGTATCCCGTCTTCCCTCTCCTCGGTGTGGGACCTGGATTTGACGAAAAAGGTGTTTGAGAGACTTTTGCAATAGTTTCCCGTCCCTAAAAAAGAACGATGGTTTGATTGGCAAGAAAACCGGGAGGATTCTTTTGCAAAGTTACCAACCCCGACTTGAAAAGGAACCCCTATTAAAGGTGCCAAAAACATTCGAAATTGTTGGTCATCTCCCGAGCCCAAGCATTGTTTTTCAACTTGTCGAAGAGAACTTCAAATTCAATGGAGAGTTCAATCATAGGGTTTGGCCAGTATTGGGAAGGGATTTCAAACATACTCATAAAAAGTTCAATCAATTGGTTGAAAGTAGGTTGGTGGAGCTCGCCCAAAGTAAAAGCCCCAACCCTTTGTTCACCAAACCTTTTTTGGTAGAAACGAAAGAAATTAAATTGAAAGGATGTTTGAATGATACAAGAACGACAGGATCAGAATTAACTCAGCATTTTTTCTAAATGTGCATCAAACGGTCCAAAACCTAGCCGGAAGCAGTTCTGAATCGAAACGGGACCAAGGACCAAGGAACTCACGTAACCAGTCACCCAGAGAGGTCAATTTTGTCAATAGAATTGCACGAACTTTCTACTTCAAGCCACATCAGCAATTTTTCAAGGACTCATAGACAGGGTGACTAAGGAAGTGAAGGAAAATCTAAACGTTGAAAATTTGTTGGAACCAAAAAAACCCAAAGGACATCTTTTGCCGGAGGACTTCTTGATGAAGTTAGTGTGTGTGCATCACCATCGCCGACATATATTGGTCAAAGTGGTCAAAAGCCACAACCTCCACATCAAGTTGACCAAGTGTGACTGTTTAAAGGAAATCCTTGAGTACCTTGGTTTTTGAGTGAAATGGGGATCATTGAGGGCAAGCGAGAGAACGTGTCCCATGCACGACCCCAGTTCTGGGCTTCGCCATAGCCCATAGGACTTTCTCACCTGCCTTGTGCTCTGCTGTCTTAAGGAGGGAAAAGGTCTTTACAAATTTTTCAGATTGTATATTATTATATTTTTATTGTTACTCCAACTTTTTACCTTTGCGCACTAAATGGCGAAAGAGAGGAAAGATTGGACGTACACTTGGTAGCAGTTTAGGTTTTCGATCCTTTTGGCCGCTAACGGTCGTGGTGCCCGGCCTATAGGCGATTACAGGCACTACAAGCCGTTTCCGGCAAAAGCTGTACGCACAGACACGTCCTCTGACGGTTCGCATTATATGCAGCTCCAAACCTCAGCGTTCGGGTCTCTGCTTACTTTTTATACTATCTCCTCTTTTTGCACTTGTTTCACCATTTTACATTTGAATCAACACTTGTTTTTTTTCTGAAGAAATGCAGAGCACAACACCAACTCCAATTGATTATGCAGCAATTGATTGGTTCACTACGTGGACTTGAACATGCGGCATCATTGACAAGCTCAAATGACTATTCTCAAACCCATAGGGGTATACAAGCATTGATTCATTCCACATGTAATCCTCCTTCCCAGCCTGTGTCACACATATCGGTGTCGGTGTCGAGAAATCCACCTCCCGCCAAATGGGCACCTCCATACCTATCGGTGTCAAGCTCTAGAGAGCAACCCAATGCCCAACAGCCACAACCCCTTTTTTTTGAAAGCCGATTGGCTAACAGCTATTCCCCCGGCGAGATCTCGCACTGGTTCCGATGGGCAGGTTTGACTTTTTGTCGAGGGTGGGTTAGAAACACGGTGTTTTTTCCAGCCCCTCCCCCCCTGAGCTTCGATACGGGTTCTTTTCCTGCATTGCCATGGCACCCGGAGATGCGTTTGATGGTACCCTCTTATGCAAACCCCGCACAATCCATGAGCAATGATGTAAAAGAGTTGGGCAATATTTCCATCCATCCCGTTACGGTGATTCAGCGCATAGTCGCAAATCTCCCAGTGGACCACCCGCTTACGCGGACAATCTCTCATGTCCACAGTTCTGTAGCAGACTGCTCTATGACGCTTAAAAAGGTTCTAAATTTTGATGAAAACAGCCAAAAGGTTGTAGAAATCAAGCTGGATTATGTCTGAGGTTACGTGCTTCATTTTGGTGAATATTGCCAAACGAACTTTCAATCGACTAATGTGGTTCTAACAACTTTTCGGCAAGGTTTGAAGACACATTTGCAGGCACATTTGCTGCAACACTTCCAAAAATTGAGTGAAGCCATGTGTGAAACACAATCCCGCAATGATGTTATTTTCTCCGACGTGCAACAAAGTTTGCAAGGCTTGTCCCATGATTGGAGCCAATTACGGCAATTTTTCCACAATTACAACAAAAGTTGCATGAATTCCCCCCCATCAAAAATACATATTTGGGGCAATTCATCACACTGGAGAAATTCTCTTCTGTCGCAACTGCATTTCAGGAAGCACAACAACGCATTTTTCAATTGAGCGGCGATTATGCTAATTTTTCCCACTCTTCTGCCAAAGCGCATGAAAGTTATGCTCCCCCGCACTTATGTGCAACAATTGGAGGAAAGACTTTCTCGATTGGAGCAAAAATCTTGCCATTATGGGCTGAATGTCCTGCTGAAATTGCGAGTTTTTGCAACCAAATCGCAAATAGGGCAAGTCGGATTGAGAATTTACAACAGTGGCAAAATGACGCCAGGGAAAGCCGAACTGCAATCGTGGACTTGCAGAACCGAAATGCGGCAACTCGTGCGACCGCACGGGATATTAGCCGCACACATTTCAGCACAAAACTGCTCTAAGTGTACGGCTGTGGGCGTGGTCCTGGGTGTTGGTGATGGTAATGTGGTCTGGTTTGGTGATTGCACCTGAAGCACTTTTGTGCTTAATTCTTCCATGTGTTTGTTCAAATCCGCTATCACGTTTTGAATACCGGTAACGTTCGGGATCCTTCCAGCTTATCCCTCTCCCCCTGTAGTTCTCGTTCTTCGTTATCTGCGCCTTCGCAGCGGTTGGGACACTGCTCGGATGATGGTAGACCACGCTCCCGATCACCTCACCGCAACAGCGGACGTGGTATCACACCGCGAGGTCGTTCCCCCGCCACGCTACTCGCAATCGGGATGTGAATCGCGATTCTTCGGGATCTCGGTCGCGAAGTGGATCATCCTCTTCACAATCCGACCGCGGTCTAGCGGATACCTGCTTCCTGCCTCGCCATGTTGCCAAAAGGCAATCGCAATCACGAAACAGTTGTTCTCTTTCTGTGTCTAAGGACTACCACTCATCCAAGTGTCCCCGTTCCCGTTCTCCCCGCCCTCTCCATGGTACGTGTGATTCCCATCGCGGTTCTGCCAATAGGCAGCGGGTTGGTTCAAATTATCCTTTATTGGGGAAAGAGACCTGGCTTCGGGCAGGGAGGATGATGAGAGCACCGAGGATGAGTTGGAGGAAGGGAGGAATGTGGTTCGCGCGATACGCGCAATTCATTCTAGGAAGTCCACCATAGGCCAAAAGGCCGACTCCGATATGGAGTAGGGCAGCCCGAGGTCTGAGGGCACGGACCTCTGTGCTGGTGGACAGATGTGAGGTAGGAACTGATCACCCCTGCCCCCCCTGCCCTCGGTGTTTTTGGTCGGTACCTGTAAAGTGTTCCGGTCCCCCACTCCCCGTGACAAATTTTTGCTTGGAATGTTGAGCAAAGTAAGCAAAGGGTCATGGAACAGTTGGCGCGACAAAAGTTTTACCCCCGACCCTTCGCTTTGTGTGCCCCTCATGGAACGTTTGGTCCAAGCCAACATCAAAACTCAAAAATTTTCGCACAACCCAAAACTTCAGTCGACACAGGATGTCGAATCCCCCTTTTTTTCGCAATGGACTTATACCCACCCCCCTCTTGGTTCATGCCAAGAACCCCATCAAAAATATGACCGCTGACAACAGCCCCATGTGCGGTGGTGACTTGGGATGCACTTTGAACATCGTCCTCCCCTGAAGCAGCACACACACACACACACACACACACACACACACACACACTACAATTCTAAAAATTTCTGGTTCTTTGGGCATTCGAGGTGAACATCGCCGGGACAGATGTCATCTTGGGTTTTCCATTCCTACGTCAACACCGATTGGTGGTGGATGGTCCTTCGCACTTTTTGTGCACTACCCTCAGCACACACACCACACCCCCAAACTTGTTCCCCACGACGTCACCTATGACGTAACGTTTTCCACGACAGAAAAGAGAACGCTGCCCCCCTACCCACCGCACTTTTTCCGCGATTCCCACGCGGTAGGTAAAGCCAGCACATTTTGCTGGCTCCCAGGTGAAAGTCCAAAGGCCTGAAGAAATTTCGGTGTCGAGTAGCCGCCCAGCTGCACAACTATCTTGTTTTCCACCAGGTGTGTCGATTTCAGACACCCCTGTACACCCCCCAGC
>CAAHFI012042325.1:0-10399 GCA_900893395.1 Euglena gracilis | reverse complement strand
CAGGACCCCCCAAGAAACCCCACCACAGCCCTTGTCAAAAAATGGTTTCCGGAGCCCACTCAGAAAACCTCCACACCACCCCCAAACCAGCCAAAAATTCCGACGCCGCAACCCAAATGTCCCCGCCCCCCCCAACCAGGACCCCGAGAGACAAGACAAAGAAAAAGAGAGAAAGAGAAATAAAAAGATCCGCCCCAGCCGAGCACCCAAGTTACCCAAAGCATGGGTTTACCACGAAAGACGGTGGATTTACCCCGTCAATATCAGTATTCCCATTGGTTTCGGCGGTCAGTCCCTCTCACCGTCATACTGGCACCAATCAAGCTGTGATTCAGCTCAAAGAGTATTTCCCTGATGGTTGCCAAACAACCAGACAATTTCTTCCACCCTCCATCCCACACTGTGGCGATGTGGAAGCCAACCCTGGACCCAGGAAGCCAGACCGTACGAAGTCATTCCACCACATATTACATATGCTGCAAAGGGAAAAAATCCCTCTGCGGACTGCTCACACCCGGAAGTCCAGCGCTGTTTCATTGCAAATGTGGGTGGTCCGCACAACTCTGAACACTGCGGCCACTCCTGTTGCGTCTGGCAGTCTGCCCCGTTTTCGCCCGAACAGACCCGCTGAATCCTTTGCCCGCAGCGGATATCCATTTCATTACCTCATGATTGGCATAGGACAGTTTCTTGACCCTGAACATAATCGCCACAACGGACCCCCTTTCGCACCAACAACGGTCCGCCTTTTAGGACTCTTTGCGGAGCATCTGGATGGGGGCACGAACGGACATCCCACAACGGCTTCCCACAACCCGCAGACCAACGTGACTTGTGACCTACGTGGTCAACCTCCTGAACTATTTGCACTAGGTTGCCCAAACCTTTCTCCAAAGATATATTCCGAATGCGAACACCACCCTCTTCTACAGCCCTTACCACCCCTGATGGCCTGTCAACCGCCCACAACACAAAACCCCCGGATCCATCTGTCGGCTTGGCGACAATCACTACAAAGCACAGACTTCGTTCACATCCTCCAGAATGCTACTGAGCTCTTGGCTGACATAAGAGCAACTCACCCTCCCGTGACAATGGGAGGGGATTTGCCCGAAAATCCTGGACCGGATCCTCTCGGGAAGCCAGGCATGGTCTTAGCCCTCCTACACAACATCATATATCCGGAAGCACAGACGTTTCAACCAAATGGAGCCCGAGATGGGACCTGGACCGGAGGCAGATCAGGCCACTGGCTACAACAAAGTCTTATTCAAAATTCCGACCGAAGCCAGATGTGAAAAAATACAGAGAATGGGTTGAGCAATCAGGCCCGCTGCATTGTCAGAGGGACAGTCGCCAAGGGAGGGGAAGAATTCTCACATGTGGTGACGTTGAACAGAATCCGGGACCCGGAAAATCGTCCCGCATCCGGCAAAGGGAGGAAGACAGTGGAGAGCCGCAACTGAGCACAGATGCACAATCGACCGCTGCTTTCACGGACCTAGCCCACCCTGAAGCGCCACCTTTGGAGAGTACAGATGCTGCAGCCTCCAGAAACATGGCGGGAAACATTACAAACTTAAGACACACCCCGGACCAACTCTTCTGCTGTGATATGACAGTGCCCTTCCCCGTCCTGGAGGTGTTGCATACACCGGTAGCCACCATTCGGCACCTCCCGGTGACAACCCAACGAACCTTTTCGGACGCTTTCTCCTGGGCACTACTGAGATACTCATCACACCCGACAGAGGAGACACTCTTTGGCATCTTGGCATTACCGAAGCTCACTCTGAGAGCTGTGAAGCTCAGAGGGAAGTTATCAAGGGACCTCCCTGAAGTGACAATTCTACAACGCCTCCACCTGTTCAGAAGGGGCAGTTGGGCAGAACTTGTCAGGAGCCTACTCGACGAGTCCAACACTGCACAGCACTCCGGAACAGAGACCAGGTCCGACAAGAAATCCAGGGGAAATATGTATCATGCAGGCAACCGCTACCTCTTAAGCAAGATCCGGCATCTTGTCGGAGAAGGAGCACCACGGAAAGCCATCCAAATTCTCCAGAGCAAAGGAACACAACATGTAAGGGACCCCCGCGTCCTCAAAATCTTACAAGACCTGCACCAAAGAGCAGACCCCCCACTACTCACACGCCCTGCCCCAGAAAGCCTGAACAAATCTGATGACCCAGCTGCATGGTCGAGTATGGTCAAAGAAAGCGTCCTCATTTTCAACCGCACCAGCGCCCCAGGTCCATCTGGCCTCCGCATCAGCCACCGTCAAGACAGCCTTCACCTCCCCTGCAATGGGGCACAGTTACAACAAGCACTCACACATTTCTGCATCACGTGGGACAAAGGCGATATCCCGCATCCCCACTCGCCCACCTCGTGTTCAGCAACATTAACCGCACTCGCCAAAGAACGTGGTCGAACAAGGCCGATCGCAGTTGGTGAAGCGCTGCGCAGAATTGCTGGGAAGACTATCCTGAAGCACCCACAACTCCGCAATGAACTGGATTCCTTTCTGCCAACCCAACTGGGGCTGGGCGTCCCCAATGCCACTGAATTCATCGCACAAGGTACACAAAGCACTGGTGTAGGCACTGCAAACATGCGCCAACTGGGCACTACTACAAGTAGACCTACGAAATGCCTTCAACAATGCACAAAAAAACACAAATGTGTGAAAATGGCAGCAACCAGAACACCCTCTTGTTGGAACTACTTTGTACGGCATACGCACAACCAGCTTCCTTGTTCTGCGGACAAAAACCACTCACTTCACAACAAAGAACACACCAAGGATGCCCTATGGGCGCCATTGGTTTCTCACTCGTTTTGCATGAAATCGTGGAAAAAATACGAACCGACACAGGCCTGTTGTGGAGCGCATATGGTATTTGGATGATGGGGTACTCATCGGTCGACAAAAAAGTATTAATGCTGCAGTAAAACTCTTGAAGGACCTGGGCCCAACGGGGTGCCTACACCTAAGACCGCAAACGTGCATCACCTGGGGTCCCTGTGGTGCATAAATTGCTGCAAAGCACAACATGACCCACAAACAATGGCAACCGGGGGAGGGAATCAAAGTATTGGGTATTCTGATTGACTTCCCAAACACATCCACATTCCGTGAGCGCTCTTGGACTGCTGCGCAGGAAGACTTGGAAAGCCTGATTGAAAAAAATCACCGGCTTGGGGGACAGTCAAATCGCACATCACCTGTTACGCAATTGTGCTGACGGGTGCAGAATCACACACCTCCTCAGGTGCACAGACACCCAACACCTGTCCAAAAGTATCAAACAATGCTCAGAAACAATTATCAAAGGCTTCAAACACATCATGGGAACAGCCCTGACAAGCAACCAAATGCAATAAGTCTGCACACCATTGCACCTCGGAGGTTGTGGAGTCAAAGACCTGCCCCATTCGAGGCCCGGATCGACTCGCGGCTCTGGCCAAACTGCACGCCAAAGGAAGCAGAATACAACTGCCACTTTATGCCGCGAAAGTTAACCATGAAATGGTCGAAAACGCTGTTCACGTTCTTGCGGCTCTCACTGGCCTGAACCTTGAACCACTCCAAAGACGGCTGGACAAACCAGACAACACTAAATTGGCTGATGACAATCAACAACCACAACACTGGTGGACAACTCACCTTCAAGGCACAGCACTGTAAAAACTACACTCGGCCAGCCCACCATGGGACCAAGGGCGTCTGTTAGAAACACAGAATAGCCTGGGTTCAGCAGGGATGCGGGCAACACCCCTGCCTACACTTCACACCAGCATTTAATAGACGGAATTTTTCACCGGGTATGCCACCCCCGGGCTGCCGGTCGCCACCGCGAAGGCCGAGTCCCTTCGGGCCGAGGGCCCCGGGGGGTCCTCGCCGGTGGAGAGGACCACCGACAGGGGGGGTGGAGCCTGCGCTTTCTCGGGGGGTTGGTAGGTTCAAGTCAACCCCCTTTTTTTTTCACCCAGGTGGTTTCCCCAGCCCCAGCCGGTGCGTAGGATCGTTTTATGGACGGTTTCCAAAAATTTTGTGAAAGCTGACAAATCTGCCATTTTGCGTGAAAATCTCACTTCCCTCTGTCACTATCATTCTCACACTCTCACACTCTCACACTCTCTTGCACACCTTGAAGGCAAAACCAACCCGCAAACCAACCCACTGAATCCTGAAACAGACACTGAAACTGAAAGTAACTTGAGTGTGAACAAATGAAAGTGAACTTTGAGAACTGGAATGTGCGAATGCGAAAATGGGGCAAACCTGGCCAGGAGGTGAGGATTAGGAGGTATAGGGGAAGGCAGTGAGGGTGGCCGTGTTGTCGGCTCTTGAGTCCTTCTTGACTTCAACAACCAAATTGACTTCAATAACCAGTATGCATTGCAATTTCAAAGTCCACCACAAAGTCCACACTTCAAAGTCCACCAATGTAAATGCAAAATTCAACACAACGGTATTCCTTCTTTGCCAAAAAAAAAGGGGAAAACTCCTCAAGTTCTGTGAAAAAAACAAAATTTGAAAGATCAAAGTCATCTGACCTGCTTCCAATTCCTGTCGCGGGTTTTTTTTAACTGATTGACTATTACACGCGACTTTAAAATTTGCGCTTTCTGGCAATTTTTGGCTGCCGGCGAAACCCGGCAGCCGACACCCCCTCCCTTGCGACCTTAGTCGGACACCAAAAACTCGCCCCCCTCCCCGTTCCTCAACAACGGGGGAGATATCCTCCATTCGGCACTCTTTCATCCAAGGCCTATGTCCCACACCCATTCTCCCTTGAAATCAACAAATGGGAAACAAACTTCGGGGACTCCCGCAACGATGATCTGAAAATCTCCGGGGGGGGGTACCTCCAATATCTCCACTCCAAAATATTTGCATAGTGAGTTGGATTAAATCTGAGGTTTATGTCCGCTGACACAACGTTAAACCCCTGCTCTCTCAGGCAATCCCCAACCGAGCCTCTACCGCAAAAAAGGAGATTTTCTGGGAGATATCCCAGAAAAACACCTTGGTCCGCTGAAATGCGGCTGGTGGTCCCGGACACTGACGGTGTCATTGTTCCCATGGACAATGACCTCGAGGAAGACCGCGATTCGTTCTCCAGTAATACCGTTGAGCGCGTAGTCTCAAATTTACCAGAGAACCACCCACCAAAACAGCAATTTCGACACATCGAAGCATGTGTCCAAAATTGCTCTAAAACACTAAACCAAGTCCTACAATTTGATGAAGACAGTCACAAGGCCGTTTTCGGCAATCTGGACATCCTTTGGCAATACATCCAATAATTTGGACAATTTTGCCAAAAGGATTTTAACTGCACTGCAATGGACCTTCAGAACCTCCACCAAGGTTTTGACGCATTTTACCGCAATACCTTGGTACAAAACCTCCAACAAGTACACGAGACCCTCCACACCGCGGAATCGCGGAATAACGCAACTTTTTCACATTTACAACAACATCTACAACAACTGTTCACACAACTGGAAAAAATTTTATTATACAATGCAAGAAATGCAGTCCCGGTTACAACAACGGGATAAAGCACCTACGGGTGCTATGGCTTTCAAGTGCCTTCAAGCCTTTGGAGAGACTTGGTTCACCAACCAATGAAAATTAGGCTGTCCCCCCCCCCGCTTCTCGCTGGTGAAATGAGGGTCTTCACCAAAGTCTGCACCCTCTCCAACGGGCCGGGGGATTGTTGGTAAAAATTCGGTTGGCGCCCCCCTCCTTGTGTGGAGGTAATTTTGGTTCAATTTCGGCCTTTGTCATAAAAATCAAACGCCCCCCCCCCTCCCCGTGCCGGGGGATTTGTGTCAAAAAATCAAGCGCCCCCCCCCCCTCCTCGGGCCGGGGGGATTTTTGTCAAAACCTCTGTCCCCTTTACAAACCGAGTGGGGGCTCATGATTTGACCGTGTACTCCCAACCACAGTGTTTTCCACAATCTCAAAGAATCAATTAAAAAGAATACTTTTCCACAATCCCTAACAACACCGCCATGTGTGTATGCGAGGGAGACGTGACGGCAAAGGGGGGTAAGGTGGTTGGAGGGAAGGGAAAAGGGTCAGCGGACGGCAATATAACAAATGGGCACCGAAGAAACTGGGGTTCCCCTTCGCACCCCCGGCGCCATTGTGGGGACTTTTGTACCCTTCTCTACTCTCCTTGGCAGTTTCTTGCGTCTGTACAATCTCTCACCCGTGCGCGTGTGCGCACAAACACACACGGACGCGCAAAGCCGGCTTTTGAATTTTGGTGTTGGGTTAAAAAAAGCACTTTGGCTTCCCATTTGGCTCACCGTAGAACCTTGGACAGGGCCTTATGGCTCACCTTAGGGCCTATGGCCCACCGTCAGTTTTTAGTTCGGACATGATGTCCATTGGCACTTTTTTCTCACGGCAATATCTTACAAACTCCCCACTGAATCTTTGAATGAAATTTCCTGCCACTTACCAAGTCTCCTCCCCGTCCTCGTATCCGATCCACTTGGCCAAAGATTCCCATTTTCCATCTTTTCCTTTCCGGTGCATTAGAATTTTTTCCACCTCCCACTCATCAGGCAACGCCTCTTCTTCATTTTCGGTCCGTTTATAATAAAAAAGAGGCACCCCCTTACCTTCCACCTGGGTTTCCCGATACTCCTTCAAAAAACTCCTATGGGCTTTTGTCTCCACCCCGGGTTTCATCTCAATTACACAACTCCGTTCCCCTGCTCTACCCTTCACGACCCCAGGTCCCGCCCAACTTGAGTCACGCTTCTCACCCGACCCTTCGGGTCTCCTATACCAAACCATCATCCCAACCTTTAGGGGTTCCATTTCTTTCCTCCCCTTATTTATCCTTGCCACCTCCTCTTCATCCTTTTTGTTGAGTATCCTAGCCACCCTCCCATCAATGTCTTGCATTCTTCGGATAAATTCCACCGAATCCTCAAATTTGTTGGATGGTTGGTAGGGTACACCTGCCAATGGTCTTTCCCTTCCATGCAAAATTTCATATGGGCTGAATCCGCTTTCCCCTTTACGTCGTGAATTCGATCCAAATCTTGGGATAAAGCTTCAAACCAGTTACTTTTTTCCTCCACATACAATTTCCTCAACACCTCTATTACCTGTTGTCCGGCTCTCTCAACCCTCCCGTTTGCTTGGTGGTGGTAAGCTTGGGAATACGCTTGCCTAATCCCCAAAAGTGTACACATATTTTTCCACCTAGTGCTTGTGAAATGGATCCCTTGGTAACATGAGATGACCGAGGGAAATCCAAAAGGCCTCCACTTATTTTTTCACCATTTCCTTAGCAAAATTGGCACCGGTTAACCCCTTGTCCTTGCATGCAACCCCCACAACCCAACCCGAGTGCCTATCCACACAAAGGGCTAGGGTTGTCATACACCCCCCATCGTGTAATACCCTTGGCAGTCGAAACAAATCGATGGCAACACTTGGCAGTAGTGCAAAGGGTATGGGTGTGGACTCGATCGGTCCTTTCAAACTCTCCCCCCTCACACTCGCTTGGCATGTGGAGCAATTTTTGCTGCAATTTTGGTTGAGTTGCTTTGCAGTCTTTTCATCAGTCCAAACAAAACGGATTGCAATGTGTTTCCAAACTTTTACAGGGCCAACGTGCCAAAAAACTCGTGATTTTCTTGAATCACCAAGGGTTGGAAACTTTCAAGCACACACAACTTCTCCTCGAAAAACAGTTTCAAGACTTTATAGCATTTGGGCCAAACTGAACCACCTTTGGTAGCCTCCCATTTTTCTTTCCATGTGGGGCATCGGGAATATGCTTCCCCCCAATCACGCTCCCATACGGGCTTAATATCCTTAGGGGTCGTACTTGTCAGGGCCTCCCCCACTTCCATACGAGTGTCCCCCCTCAAACTTTCCGCCGTCTCCGGGAGAGGGGTCGTCTTCCCCCCCCCCCACTTTCTCATCCCAAAAATGTACTCGTTTCGTTTCTTTCCTGGTCCCTTGTGAGTGGGTGTCCACAGGGGTGTCATTTCCTCCAGGGTCTACCCCGCCCTCGGTTCCCCTCCTTGTGCACTCTCCTTTTTCCTCCTCAGGCGTTACGTTTTTGCCACTACGGGTTGTCACCCTAGGTATCCAGGCATTACGTAAACTGGGCTGGTTTTTGATTCCTATTAAAACCAAAACGGGTTGCAATCCAAACCAAATCTCCCATCTTTGTAGTGCCAAAAATATGGCGTAGGTCTTCAACTCCCTGGGGGTCAAGTTTCTTTGCCCCTGGTCAATTTTTGAGACATAAAAGCCACTGGTACAGTATTTTTCTCAATCACATCCTGGACTGTGGGTCTTCCTCCCCCATCTTCATTTTCTCTAAAGTTGCCCCCACGGCGTACCCACTGGCATCAACCCTTAGCACAAATGGTTTATCTGGGTCAACCCGTTGCAACATTAGGCCCAAACACAACCTTTTTTCCAGCTCCTCAAAAACTTTTAAATCCTCCTCACCAAATTCCACGGGTTCTCGGCTCCCTTTTTTCCCACCTCTCTGGGTACTTTGAATTTGTCTTGCAACCGGGCTGCTACTTCCACATACATGTGAATGTATGCATTGTAATAATTTGTGAATCAGGCTCTCAAAACTGTAATTCTTTTTGGAATTTCCCACTTTTCGATCGCTGGTAGCTTACCCGGCGCTGGCCTCCCAGTCACCTTTCCTAAAATTTGTCAACAAAATTCAACCTCCTCCACAAAAAGTTTGGATTTTAATTCATCAGCCACCAAAAATTTCTTTTTGAGTACCTCCAACACCCTACTCAAGTCATTTTTGTGTGTCCTCACCAGGTCCTCCCCTTCCCCGACCGTTGTCCCCACCAGTACATCATCTATATACCCTGTGGCGATATTACTTACTGGAGTCAAACGGTCATCGATCATTTGCTGAAATTGCCGGCGGACATTTGTGAAACCCATTACATTCACCCTCCAATGAAAAATGCCTTTGGTGGTGAAACAACACGTTATGGGTCGACTTTCTGGGTGTAGAGGTTGTTGGTGAAAGCTTGCTTCAAGTCAATAATCGAAAACATTTGGTTTGCACCATGTTTGACCAAAATGTCTTCAATTTTGGGTAGGGGGTAATTGCATCGCCTTGTTTGGCTGTTTTGGTCCCTGACGTCCACCACCCACCTCCAAGGAAAATAGTTGGATTTTTTTGGAACTGCAAAAATCTGGGACAGCAATTCAGATTTTTTGCCTCTGGCTTGCTCAATGTATTTTTTGTCGAGCCAGTCTTGGGTGATTTTTTAAAGTGCCTCTTTCCGCTCACCGTGCATTAAAAAAGGCTTCTGTCTGGTTGGCTTTACCCCCTCCTTCAACGGTGTGTGTGCACAACCATATTGTCCTCCGTCGGGGGGGTCTGGAAATGGCGATAACCGAAATATCGTCCGCCGGTAATCTTGCAAAACGTGTTCCCTCAACTTGACTACCCGTTCCTCCTCTTTTTTGTCCTTCCCCCTCCCTTGCAATTATCTTTCTGCAGATAACTTGCACTGGTAAGTCAGTTCCCTCCAAATTTGCGGCAACCTCCCCCAGTCCTCATCGCTCAAAAATTGCAATTCATGGTCCAACCCTTCCAAAGGCAAACAAAAACCCACCCGCCACAGCCACACTGTTCACTGAAAAATTTGTGTGACATCCCTGATTTTTTGCAGACCCGTCCGTTTTTCAACACCCCGCAAAAAAATCAAGTCGGGGCTGTCTTTCCCCAAAGCCTTGTGGCGTGGAAAAATTCCACGTTTTGCCTCCGCCAGCCATGGATAAGAAATAATGGCATCAATTTTGATGTTTGCCTCATAAAATTCAACCTCATATTCCACCCTCTCAAATTCCATTTCCTCATTCCAATTTTGTTGTAGGATCATTTTCCCATTTGCACATCTGCTCCCCCCGCAAAAGTTTGCCAACGCCGTTTCAAACCTTAACGGGTACTTAGCAGGATACATTAAATGGTCCCCTATCAACCCTTGTCGAATGAGGTTTGCTTCAGCCCCCGTGTTAATCAAAAATTCTGGCGTTTTTTTCCTCCACATTTGCCAACTTAATCTGGGTTTTTAAAAGAAGTTGTCTGTCCTCCCCGAGTTTCTTCGCTCCTCCCCGAGTTTTCGTCCCCCTCAACATTCTTTTTTTCAACCGCACCAATTTTTTCTTCCTTGGGGCTGCCCCCCAATGGGAGGGTTGCCTTCCAGCAATCAACAAGGCCCACACACCCCAACGGCTACCCCTCAAAATCCTCCCATCAGCCTCAAACAACTTTGTCCCCTTGGGAAAATAAATCTTTTTGACAGCCATAACCACCAGATTTTTCACCCACCTCCTATTCCAGTCTGGGCAAATACAAAT
>CAAHFI012039756.1:0-12221 GCA_900893395.1 Euglena gracilis | reverse complement strand
CACGTGCCCACGAACTCCGCCCTCTTGCGGAACAGCTGCGCCTTCTTCTTATCCGCCACCCACCGATCCGCCTCCAGCGCCCGCAGGGTCTCCCGCAGATCCCCGCGTGCCGGATCAGCTCCTCGTCGCTCCACCCCGGCAGCCGCCTCGTGCTCACCAGGATGTCGTCGAAGTAGGGGTGGGTGTGGGCGGAGACGTTGCGGCAGGTCGCGTCGATGTCCCTCTGGAGCAGCGCCGGACCGACGTTGATGCCCTGGGGCACCACGGTCCACTGCCAGAGGCCGCCGGGCAGGTGGATGTTGGTGATGGGTCGGCTTTCCTCCGCCATGGCCACCTGGTGGAAGGCGTCCCGCAGGTCCACCGTCGAGAAGATCTCGCACTTCGCCTGCTCGCTCACGATGTCCTCCGTCAGCGGTAGGGGGTAGGAGTCCATCTGCAGCATCTTGTTGGTCAAGCTGTAGTCGCACACCAGCCTCCACTTGCCCGACTTCTTGCGGATGGGGAAGGCGGCCGCCCTCCACGGCCCCCGCCCCGCCTCCAGCTTGCCGTCCGCCAGGCACTCCGCTCCATCTCCCTCAGGGCCTCCAGCCGCTCGCCCTTGAGGTTGATGATCCGGCCCACCACCGGGGTTGCCCGGCTTCAGCCTCAGCACCGCCTTCCCATGGGTGCCCCGCGCCGGGGGACACGGCCACACCCGCTCACGGAACACCCGGCCTTCGAACTCGTTGATGATCTCGTCCCGCAGCTGCCGCGCCAAGGGATGGTCGACATCGTCTTCTGTCTCCACCACCCCTCGCACCGCCTTCGCCGCTTCTTCGGCCTCCTTCAGCATCATCGCCACTCTCGGACTGCTGCCTCGTCCGTGGTCAGCTGCCGCATCTTCTTCACCGTGGAGAGGTAGCCGTCCAGCTCGTCTTCGTCTTCATCGCCATCTTCCTCCTTCTTCTCTTCGTCTCCACGCCGCCTCAGGATCCACTTGGGGTCCGCGTGGAGCTGCAAGGTGTCGCGCCATGGCTGGACATCCAGCCGGTTCTCCCGGAGCCACGGATACCCCAGGATCAGATCCGTGCTGATGCAGCCGTCGTACGCCACCACCTTCGTCGTCCACGTCCTCGGTCTCCGCTCCTCGTCGTCGGTCTGGGCCGCGAAGGACAGCTTCAGCTCTGCTTCTCGTTGTCCTCCGGGTAGTGCTTCTCCGCTCACCGTGCGCAGCACCAAGGGTCTTGTTGCCGCGTGGAACACCGACTCCGGGAACAGCTCCTTCTTCACGAGGGAGGTCTGCGCCCCCGTATCGATCAAGGCCTTCGCCTGGATCTTCATCCCGCCTGCCTCCACCTCCACGTCCATCAGCAGCTGGTAGCACCCCCCACGGTGCTCCATCCGGCCGACCGTGAACGGCCGGTTCGGGAGGTGCTGCCACGGCCGCACCACCACCTTCCGCACCTTCTTCGCCTCCTCCGCCGCCGCCACTTCTTCCCGTGCCTTCTCCCCCAGGCACAGGTACCGCACCACCCCTCCGGGATGCGGTAGGCCTCCTCCCTTGTGCACCTGCGCTCGCCGCCACTGCCTCCCAGCTGCAGCCGATGTCGTCGTACGCCGTCTGGTCCTTCCACCATGCTGCCGCACTTCCCACCACAGATGACGTCGTCCAGCTCCTTCGCCATCGCGTCGCTGACCCAGAAGCGGGTCGGCTTGCGATACCCGTACTCCGCGAAGCGGCAGTAGTCGATATCCACGTACCGCACTCCGCGCAGGACTCGTCGCCACCGCAGCAAGCCGAACCTCGGGTTTTCAATCCACCACCGCGTAGGCGCCAAGTACTCCACCAGCTCCCTCGTGGCCTTCACCACCGCGTCCGCCATGCGGAGCCTCCTCTTGCGGGTGGTGAGGGCTGCGGAGTACTCGGTACAGGGCGGGGACGCCGCGATGACCTCGAAGTAGCCGGGAGCGTACTGCTCCCAGTACCTCCACTTCCTCACGTCGGCCACGATGTCCGGCTTCCACTTCTCGTCCCAGTCCACGCTGATCACCTTGAAGCCCATCTTCTCCAGCGCTCTTCTGACACTGCCCGTTCCGGAGAACAGGTCCAGCGCCCATCTTTCCTTCTCTTCCTTCGCCGCCTTCTTCACCGGCTCTTTCTTCTCCTTCTTCGCCGGTGCTTTCTTCACCTCCTTCGCCGGTGCTTGTCTTTCTTGTGGTGGTGTCTTGTGGAGACTTGGTGATGCCTTCGGTGATGATGTTGTCGGTGTTGTTGATGGCGATGACGTCGATGCTGTCTTCGTTGCCGATGCCGTCGGCGTTGATGTGGTCGATGATGTCTTCGTTGCCGATGCCGTCGGCGTTTGATGAGGGCGATGATGTCACCTTCGCCTTCGGCACGCTCGGTGATGTTGATGGGACGATGGTGTCGGCTTCGCCTTCGACACTGCCGCAGGCAGGGGTCTCTCCCCTTCCTTTGGAGACTTCCTGCCTCTTCTCTTTCTTTGGACCAGCCGCCATCCTTCTTCTTCATACTCCACCGCTCTTACCAGCCTCGTCCCTGGTGCGGATGTCGGCTGGGGGGTTGACTGCCGGTCCAGGCCCTTCCCCTCGGGACCTGGACGGCCCCGTCATTGCTGCGTCGATGTCGTCCCGGCCGCTTCTCCTTTGCCGGAACCTTTCTCGCCGCCTTTGCCTTTCCCCTTACCCTTGCCTTTGCCTTTTCCACCATCTTTCCCCTTGGCTTCGCCGCCTTTGCCGGTCCATCCTTCATTCCACGGCTGCTGTTGCCTTTGCCTCGGCCAGCCCAGCCTTGGGCATCGTTGGAGTCCTTGGTCTCGTCCACCTTCTTCGCTTCTCCTTCCTTTTCTTTCTTCACCGCTTCCTTCTTCACTTCCTTGATGTTGGACTCCTCCTGGACTCCTTGATTGGCCTTGGTGTCGGTCTCGTCATCTTCATCTTCGACATCCACTTCCCGCTGCCATCTTGTGGGTGCCGCCGGTTTGCGGTGGGCCGGCTCGGGGTCGCCCATGGTGGCGGCCCGCTGGTCCACCCTCAGCCACCGCACCATGAGGTCGTTGACTTGGGTGGCGGTGAACTCCACGGTGTCCGGGGCCACCCGGACGATGGCTCCACCAGACAGCTTCTGCCGGTCGTACACCGCCTTGATGGCCGCCCGGTGGTCATCGTCCGCCGGGACCACCTTGATTCTTCTGCCTTGGCGATCCACTTTCTTCGGCACGACGCCCGTCTCCTCCACCACCATCTCCGTCGCCTCCGCCACCGTCACATCCTCCGGTAGGCCTTCCAGGACCAGCGCCGCGTGGTCACGGCGCCGATCCTCTTCATGGGCCAGCCGCTTCCTCCATGGCTGCCCAGCTGGTCCACCACCAGGCGGGCTAGCTCCACGTCCGTCATGTCCCGATCTGCATCGCCAGCGCCTTGGCGTTGGCGAAGTACTCCCGCCACTCGCTCCGTCAGCTTGCCCCGCGTCACCACCTTGAGGTGACGGAGCTTCCTTCGTAGTGCTTCTCGGTCGTCTCCACCCAGCTCCAGGTCCAGCCTCGCCCACAGCTCCTCGAACGGCATCTCGGGGTAGGTCTCCACCATCAGGTCGATGTGCAACGCCGTCGCCTCGTCCACCGTACTCCGCAGCAGCGCCACCCGCTGCGCCTCGCTGAGGAGGGGACCATCCCCTCCACCTCGCGGAGGTAGGGGAGCCACCGCCGCCTCCATTGGGGCCAGTCCTCGGCGTTACCCGAGAACCGGCCCGGATGCCTCCCCCGAGCGCATCCAGGAGGTGCGGTGGCAGGATCTGCAGCTGGGGAGCCCCCAGCGGCAGGGTGGTTGCTTGGACTTCTCGGATGGCGGTTCCCCTCACGGGTGCGGGCACGCTCGCCCCCGCACGCATGAGGAGCATCGGTGCTGCATTCGTCGGCACCGGGCGGGATCGCACGAGCCGCAGCTCCGGTCGGAGCCGCGACGCGGGCGGATTGGCTGGGTCCGCTGGTGTGGCCGCAGTCGCAGCCGGCACCGCAGACTGCATCGCGGCGGGGGCCCGCCGGCAGGGTGGGCTGATGGCTGCATGGCTGGCTGGGAGACACCCGGTGGCGAACGCCACCGCGGGGGTCTGATGCATGGCATGCGATGGGTTGGGATGGACGGCTTGCTGGTACACCGTGCCTTCGGCACACTGCGGTTCGGTGCCTTCGGCACCCAGCGGCTGGCTTGACACGGGCACAGAGACTTGGGAGACGGGTCGGACTTGGACTCGGACAGACTGGGCAGCAGCCACCGGCACCGAAACCGGTGCTGACGGCTTGGACAGGGCTGCGGTCGCCGCTTGCGGGTGTGATGCCGGATGCTGCGCTGCTCGGTGCGCTGGTGGGGCGGCGGTGCTGGCGGGTCGCGATGCCGGTGCATATGGATGCGACGACAGCGCGGACTGCTGCACTTGCGCGCGGGACGGTTGCGGATGGGATGGTGCACGTTGGGCCGCGGAGGACGACGGTTGCGCTGGACACGGACAGCGGCTCTGCTCGGATGACTGCGGTGCTCGGTCGCCGGGGAAATGCATACGCGGATTGCGGCATGGATATCCCTTCCCTTGCCGGGCGCGCGGTGGTTGACGATGAGGACCGCTCAGCCGGGGCTCGGGCCGCCCCCGCCGAAGCAGGCTGGGGGCAGACTGGCAGGGATCGGCTGCCCTTCGGGTTGGCGGCGTGGTCTGAGCCGCCGAGGACACCGGGGGTCCCCCGGCTGGGCGGAGACCGGACATCTTGACAGACCACTGCTTGATCTCCTCCTTCGCCATCTGAATCTCCCTGAACAGCGCCGTCACCACTTGGTCCACTTCCCGGAGGGCCTTCTCCAAGTACACCCTGCACTTGCCCTCCAACTCCACGGAAATCCGGTCGGCCAGCTTGTTGAAATACTGATCTCGGTCTTGGAGTTGAGCTCCATCCGCTGCAGTCGCTCCTCCATCTGCCGCACCACCGTGGCGATCTCCTCCCGCGTCACCATGGCTCCCCGGAGACGGGCCACCTCCACTGCCGTTTCCGGGTCCACCACCCGGGCCGCACCCTCGCCGGGGCCGGCACGCACCATCGCCGTCAAGCCTTGCACCTCTGCCTCGCGGCATCGGTGCTCAGCCTGCACGGCGGCGATTGCTTGGGCCGCCTCATCCGCCGCCTTTCGGGCGGCCGCCTTGGCTTGCGCCACTTGGCCCTCGAGCCGTCCGTGCTGGGCTTGGATGGTCTCCATGAACTGCGCGATGACCTTGCCTTGCCCCTCCGCCACTTGCCGATAGGCCGCCGCGGACGCATCCTTCGTGGCCTTGATCTCCTTGTCCATCTCCTCCAGCGCCGCGGTGGGCCAGTCATCCCACATCTCCCGGGTGCGGTTGCCCAGGAGGTCGAGCTGGGCCACCACCTGCCCGAGACTCGCCTCCACGCCGCGGACTTGGGCGCCCACGGCGTCGATGCGGCTCGTCAGCCACACCGCCACCTCCTCCGACACCCCGGGATACTCGTCCTGCATGGGCTGGTCTTGTACCGGGACTTCATCCCCGGCACCCATCTCCTCCTGGTACATCTCGGGGGCCATATCTTCCTCGTATCCCTCACCTGCGGGCTCCGCCTCGTCGTACATCTCGAGGGTCTGCTCGTACGTCTCCTCTGCCTGGTCATACTCCACACCCGCCGCGTCCTCGTCCATCTATCCACAATCCTTGGCATCTTGAGCGGCCGGTGGGACGATGAGGCTTCGGAAAAGGGGTTCGTTCCCCCCACACCCTTTGATCCCCCTTGCGGCTCCCTCTGGGGGTGGTGGGGGGAGAACAGCAGCGCCGCCCCGCCGCGGCCAGCAGCGGGAAGCGGGCCCGCAGCGGCGTGGCGTCCCGCGGGGACTCCAGCTCCGGCAGCTGGAGCGGCACCAGCGCGAACGCCGCCGCGGTCGCCGCCGCGGACGCCGCCGCGGACCCCCCGGGGACGGCGTGGCTGCTGGGGTGGTGCGCAGGGAGTGGGACAGGTACGAGGGTGGGGATGGGGTGGACAGGATGGGAAATGTGAGCTGGAGTGGGAATGGGAGCTGGGGGTTTGGGCTTATCGCCTTTTCTTGAGCGGGGCTAGGTGGGGAAATGGGGGATTCTTTTTCTGCTGTGCACGCTGAGGGGGACTGAGCAGCGGCATGCGTGTGCGGGGGATTGGGATTGGGTATGGGGCGGTCTTTTTCATTTGGGGGAGTCCCATGGTGGGGGACACCCACCACCGGGGCGGGGTGAGCCTGGGGAGCCGGATCCATCTTGTCGGTGTGGTTTGTTCCCAGGAAATTTTGTTCTGTGAAAAACCTCTGCTACCAGTTTCCCGAACGATGTTGTTTTTGCCCAGCCTTCACTCCCGGGGGTCTGTGAGGGGGTACCGGCGGGGTGGGGGGTAGGCGCGATGGGCTCTGGGGAGAGGGGTAGGTTCGGGATACTCCCCTTCCCACGTAGGATTTTTTCCCGGGGACCGAAGGCCCTCCTTTTTGGGGAGTGGTTGGAGGGGGGAGTCCGGCTTGGCGTCCCTTCCGGCAGTGGGGGGTTTAGGAAAAGGCCTGGTTACCCTCCCCTAGGCTTCAGATACCCCAGCACCAACACCTTTTTGGCTTGTACTGCTCTCCTGCGCCAGCAGATAGCCAATCTTTTTTGTAATCTTTTGCTTGCTCCGCCCTTGGATTTTGATTTTCTTGAACTTTTGCACTTTCTTGGCTCCAGTGCCTTTCCTTGAATTCCCTTGAAATTCCTTGAAAATTGATATAATTTGACCTTGGTCTTGATTCAGCAGGCACAATCTTGAATTGAAACCATAGGTAAGAAAGAGGGAGCCTGCAGTAAAAACAGAACAGTTAGAGAGCGGTTTGCGCTATTTTGATGCTGAATTAGCGCAGTGGTTCGCTATATACAACAGCAGGCTGTAATAGTGGCAATAGAAGGTGCAGCGGCCGGTCCGCCAACTGAAAGACAGCCCCGACCTGATTTTTTGGGGGTGTTAAAAGACGGAGGGGTCCGAAAAAATTCAGGGATGACACAAATTTTTCAGTGGACAATGTGACTGTGGCGGACGGGTCTTCGTTGGGTTGCAAACACTTGGGTCTTTGTTTTTGCCATTGGAAGGGTTGGACCAGGAATTGCAATTTTTGAGTGATGAGGACCTGGGGGAGGTTGCCACAAATTTGGAGGAAGTGACCCTCCAGTGCAAGTTATCAACCGAATGACAATTGCAAGGGAGGGGGAGGACAAAAAAGAGGAGGAACGGGTAGTCAAGTTGAGGGAACAAGTTTTGCAAGATTACAGGGGGACGGTATTTCGGTCATCGCCATTCCAGACCCCCCGAAAGAGGACAATATGGTATGCATACATACCTTTGAAGGAGGGGCAAAGCCAACCAGACAGAAGCCTTTTTTCATGCACGGTGGCGGAAAGAGGCACTTTGAAAACATCACCAAGACTGGCTCGACAAAAAATACATTGAGCCAGCCACAGCCAAAAATTCTGAATGGCTGTCCCAGACTTTTCCCAGTTCCAAAAAAATCCAACGATTTTCCTTGGAGGGGGGTGGTGGACCTCAGGGGTCCAAACAGCCAAACAAGGCGATGCAACTACCCCCTACCCAAAATTGAAGACATTTTGGTCAACATGGTGCAAACCAAATGTTTTCGATCATCGATTTGAAGCAAGCTTTTCACCAACAACCTTTGCACCAGAAAGTCGACCCATAACGTGCTTGTTTCACCCCCAAAGGGAATTTTTCAGTGGAGGGTGAATGTAATGGGTTTGACAAATGCCCCCAGCAATTTACAGCAAATGATCGATGACCGTTTGGCACCAGTAAGGGATTGCCACAGGGTATATAGATGACATACTGGTGGGGACAACGGTCGGGGAAGGGGAGGATCTAGTGGGGGAACATGAAAAAGATTTGAGGAGGGTGTTGGAAGTGCTCAAAACGGAGCTTTTGGTGGCTGATGAATTCAAAGCCAAACTTTTTGTGGAGGAGGTTGAATTTTGTGGACAATTTTTAGGAAACGGGACTAGGAGGCCTGCACCGGGTAAGTTACGAGCGATCGAAAAGTGGGAGGTTCCAAAAACAATTACGGCTTTGAGAGCCTTTTTGGGATTCACAAATTATTACAATGCATACATTCACATGTATGCGGAAGTAGCTGCCCGGTTGCAAGACAAATTGAAAGTCCCAGGGAGGTGGGAAAGAAAGGAAGTCGAAAACCTGTGGAATTTGATGGGAGGATTTTAAAAGCTTTTGAGGAGCTGAAAAAAAGGTTGTGTTCGGGCCTAATGTTGCAACGGGTAGACCCAGATAAACCCTTTGTGCTAAGGTTGATGCCAGTGGGTACGCCGTGGGGGCAACGTTAGAGCAAATGAAGGAGGGGGGAGGAAGGCCACAGCCCAGGATGTGATTGAGAAAAAAACTGTGCCAGTGGCTTTTATGTCTCGAAAATTGACCGAGGGGCAAAGAAAATGGACCCCCAGGGAGTTGGAGACGTACGCCAATTTTGGCACTACAAAAATGGGAAAGTTGGATTGGATTGCAACCCGTTTTGGTTTTAACCGACCACCAAAGTTTGGAGTCTTGGACAAGGGAGGTCCTAGACACCCCAGTGGTCCGGTTGGGAGGAGGCGAGATGGCATCAAATTTTCTCCAAGTATGATTTGACGGTGGGATATATCCCGGGTAAAGAAAACACCATAGCCGATATCCTTTAGTCGGTGGGCATACCCAGCTTCCAAGCCCAAGGGACATAAGTAAGCAGTGTCAGCCGAAGACAAGGATGAAATGGAAAATTTTATCCGGGAGGAAAAAGAAGAGGGAAAACAGTGTTTGGAGATAAGAATCAAAAACCAGCCCAATTTACGTAATGCCTGGATACGGGGGGTGACAACCCGTAGTGGCAAAAACGTAACACCTGAGGAGGAAAAAGGAGAGTGCACAAGGAGGAGAACCGAGGGTGGGGTAGACCCAGGAGGAAAAGACACCCCTGTGGACACCCACTCACAAGGGCCCAGGAAAGAAAAGAAACGAGTTCATTTTTGGGATGAGAAAGTGGGGGGGGGAGACGACCCCTGTCCCGGAGACGGCTGAAAGTTCGAGGGGGACACTCGTATGGAAGTGGGGGACGCCCTGCCAAGTACGACCCCTAAGGATATTAAGCCCGTATGGGAGCGTGATTGGGGGAAGCATATTCCCAATGCCCCGCATGGAAAGAAAAATGGGTAGCTACCAAAGGCGATTCAATTTGGCCAAAGGGCTTCAAAGTGCTAAATGGCAATTGTTTTTTGAAGAAAAGTTGTGTGTGCCTGAAAGTTTTC
This sequence comes from Euglena gracilis, assembly GCA_900893395.1. Lineage (NCBI taxonomy): Eukaryota > Euglenozoa > Euglenophyceae > Euglenales > Euglenaceae > Euglena > Euglena gracilis. Next base: position 2,881 of record CAAHFI012039756.1, on the reverse strand, counting down.
AACACTTGGTGATTCAAGAAAATCACGAGTTTTGGGGCACGTTGGCCCTGAAAAAGTTTGGAAACACATGGCAATCCGTTTTGTTTGGGCTGATGAAAAGGCTGCAAAAAATTCAACCAAAATTGCAGCAAAAATTGTTCCACATGCCAAGCGAGTGTGAGGGGGAGAGTTTGAAAGGACGAATCGAGTCCACACCCATACCCCTGCACTAATGACAAGTGTTGCCATCGATTTGTTTCGAATGCCAAGGGTTTTACACGATGGGGGGAGTATGACACCCTGGCCCTTTGTGTGGATAGGCATTCGGGTTGGATTGTGGGGGTTGCATGCAAGGACAAGGGATTAACCGGTGCCAAGTTGGCTAAGGAAATGGTGAAAAATCAGTGGAGGCCTTTTGGGGTTCCTCGGTCATCTCAAGTGACCAAGGGAGCCATTTCACAAGCACTTGGTGGAAAAACATGTGTGCACTTTTGGGGATTAGGCAAGCATATTCCCAAGCATACCACCACCAAGCAAACGGGAGGGTTGAGAGAGCCGGACAACAGGTAATGGAGGTGTTGAGAAAATTGTACGTGGAGGAAAAAATTAATTGGGTTGAAGCTTTACCCCAAGTTTTGGACCGAATTCACGACGTAAAGGGGGAAAGCGGGTTCAGCCCATATGAAATTATGACTGGAAGGGAAAGACCATTGGCAGGGGTACCCTACCAACCACCAAAGAATGTGAGGATTCGGTGGAGTTTTTCCGAAGGATGCAAGACATTGATGGGAGGGTGGCTAGGATACTCAACAAAAAGCATGAGGAGGAGGTGGCAAGGATAAATAAGGGAGGAAAGAAATGGAACCCTAAAGGTGGGGACGACGGTTTGGTATAGGAGACCCGAAGGGTCGGGTGAGAAGCTTGACTCTAGGTGGGTGGGACCTGGGGTCGTGAAGGGTAGAGAAGGGGAACGAAGTTATGTAATCGAAATGAAACCTGGGGTGGAGACAAAAGCTCATAGGAGTTTTTTGAAGAGTATCGTGAACCCCAAGTTGAAGGTAAGGGGGTGCTCTTTTTTTTATAAACGGACCGAAAAAGAAGAAGAGGCATTACCTGATGAGTGGGAGGTGGAAAAAATTCTAAGGCACCGAAAAGGAAAAGATGGAAAGAAAATGGGAATTTTCGACCAAGTGGGTCGGATATGAGGACGGGGAGGAGAACCTGGGAACCGGCTGGAAATTTATTCACAGGATTCAGTGGGGAGTTTGTGAAGTATTCCGTGAGAAAAAAGTGAAAATGGACATAATGTCCGAACTTAAAAATTGACGGTGTGCCGTAGGCTATAAGGTGAGCCATAAGGCCCTGTCCAAGGCTCTACGTGAGCCTAATGGGAAGGCAAAGTGCTGTTTTCAAAATTCAAAAACCGGATTTGCACGTCCGTGTGGGTGTGAGTGCACGCACACACGCATGAGCGTGTAAATGAGAGAATGTACAAATGCAAGGATTTGCAAGGAGAATGGAGAAAGGTAGAAAAAGGCCCCGCAAGGGGGCCGGGGCACCACAGTATATTCGCTGCCCGTTTGCTATATTTCCGTCCGCTGTCCCTTTCCCTTCCCTCCCTCTACCTTACCCCGCTGCCCTTATACCTTACCCCACATTGCCGTCACGCGGTGGTGTTTTAAGGATTCCTTCTCAAAGATTCAGATATGTGGATGATGAGGTTGGGAGTCTATGATCACATCATGAGCCCCCTTTCGGTTTGACAAAATCCCCCCGGCCCGAGGGGGGGGGGCGTTTGATTTTTGACAAAAATCCCCCCGGCCCGAGGAGGGGGGGGGCGCTTGATTTTTTTAAAAATCCCCCGGCCCGAGGAGGGGGGGCTCTGGATTTTTTGACAAAATCCCCGGCCCGAGGGGGGGGGGCGCCAACCGAATTTTTACCAAAATCCCCGACCCGTTGGGAGGGGGGGGCAGATCTTGGTGAAGACCCTCATACCCTCATGACAAGCGGGGGGGGGGCAGCCAAATATTCATTGGTTGGTGAACCGAGTCTTTCCCAAAGGTTTGAAGGCACTTGAAAGCCATAGTCCCTGAATTTTGTTTCCCGTTTGGTTGGTTCAAGGAGCATGTGTGGGACATAGGCTTTGGGTGAAGGAGTGCCGATTGGAGGAGTTCCCCCCTCTTTGTTGAGGAAAGGGGGGGGGCGAGTTTTTGGTGTCCGACTAAGGTCGCAAGGGAGGGGGTGTCGGCCGCCGGCTTTCGCCGGCAGCCAAAAATTGCCAGAAAGCGCAAATTTCAAAGTCGCGGGTAACAGCCATCAGTTAAAAAAACCGCGACTTTAAATTGGAAGCGGGTCAAATTACTTTGCGCTTTCAAATTCTTTTTTTTTTACAGAACTTGAGGGGTTTCCCCATTATTTGGCAAAGAGGAAATACATTGAATTGGATTTGATCAATCACATTGTTGAATTGGAATTGACAGTTACATTGTTGGTCGTTGCATTGTTGGGAGTTATTGAAGTCAATTTGTGTACTTGAAATCAAGAAGGAGACCCTACAACACGCCACCTTCGCCGCCGCCCCTATACCCCTACCCCTCACCTCTTGCCCCAGGTTTGCACATTTCATACATTCACATTTCAATTCTCACAGTTTCAGTTTCATTTGTTCACACTCAAGTTACTTTCAGTTTCTCACTCTCAAAGTTCCAAGTTTCATGGGTTGGTTTTGCCTACAAGGTGTGCAAAGAGAGAGAGAGAGAGAAGTGAGATTTTCATACCAAATGGCAGATTTTGGTGTTCACCAAATTTTCGGAAAAACATTAAAAAAACGATCCTACGCGCCGGCTGGGTTTGGGGAAACCACCTGGGTGAAAAAAATGGGGGTTGGCTTGAGCCCACCAAC
>CAAHFI012039667.1:0-17349 GCA_900893395.1 Euglena gracilis | reverse complement strand
ACTTTGACATTGGAATTCAATGCAGCATGTCGAGAACAAATTGGAATTATCAAGTCGACCACCTGGACAAAGTGCAGAGCAAGAGAAACGCCAGCTGGAAACTTGGAGATGCGGTTTCAACGTGGCGAACCGTGGCCATCACTTCCCCCCCACCACACATCTCAACAGAAAACTGTCAGCAGCAACAATCACACACAGTGATGGCCATTGACCCTGGCAGACAGTGGGCAAAAACCCAGACGACAACGGAAGACATTGGGAAACCAGGGTCAAGACCCATTACATTTCAAATTGGGGTACAAGAAACCTTCAATATTGGCAGACCCAGCCCAGAGAGCAAAAGCCCCAGCCCAGAGGGCAAATGTCCCCAACATATCAAGATGGAATAAGGGACAAGGGGCCAGTACAACATTGGGAAGCCAGGAGATGGCCCAGTCTGGAGCAGAATGCCCACAGGAAGGGGCAAAAAGGTCTGTACCAACCATCTTTTTCAGATTCAGCCCACAACCCCATTCCAAAGGGGGAAGGGGGAGGCCCAGCAACAGGGCTCCCCCAGATTTCAATTGGGCATGGCAAGGAGCCACAACTTACAGCCCCGCCATGGAGGCCAGAACAACTGGGGCTGGGCCAAGGAGGCCAATCCAAGCTGATGCAGCCAATCCAAGGGCTATTGCAGCCATACAAGGGGTGGACCTCCAGAGGCACCCAGAAGCTAAAGGGCAGCCCCACAGGGGCTTTGTATTTAACCAATGCCCAGCCCAGGAGGAAAGGGGAAGGGAAGGACCCCCACAAGTATTTATTCATCAATCTTCAAACCCCAGTGAAATCAAGAAGGGGGGGACCCACAGAGGCCCCCCTTTGGTATGGATACCAACACCATCATCATCAAGGAGGCCTGATAGGCAAAACAGGGGCAGTAAGCCCTATGGTGTGCATTCCAACAACAAGATCCTCCAGAGAGAGAGTGAGAAGAGAGGAGAGGCATGCACACCCCCCAGGAAAACTTTCCCTTTCCAAGGGCTCAAGCCCTAGGGGCCCTAAGGGTGCAATGTCCAACACCCACCCCCAGCCCAGCCCCCCCAAAATCATCTTATCCAGAAAAAAATTCCACGGAGGAGAAATGGGAGACCCCCCTGCATCAAGGCTACAAAAAAGCCTGAAATTGTGGGAAAAACATGCCCCCCAGCAACATGTCAACTCATCAAGGAGGGCATTCAACCCCCCTGGGTTCATCACCCAAAATTATCCACCACCCAAAACCAGAGCGGAATTTAGACCTGAAACAGGCAGAAAAATCCTGCAGGATTACGAAAAGTCTGGATCCGTAAAAAGGTGGGGATTCGAACTCACAACATTTGATCCCTGGTTTCTAATTTTCAAAACCAGAGGGGCATAAGCGACTGCAGGGAACTAAATCAACAGTTCCAGGCAAAACCTTTCAGGTTGGATCACATCCAACACATTTTCCAGTGCTGTAAAAGGCCACTGGACAGCCAAAATCGACTTGAAAGATGCCTATTTTCACATCCCAGCAAACCAGGCCCTAAGGCCATTTCTGAGGCATCATGTGGGGGCAAACATGGAGTATCAAGTAGGATGTTTTGGGCTCAACGTGATGCCCCAATTTCATGTCAGTGATGAAACATTCGAAAAACTGTGGGAGAAAAAGGGGATCAGGTTTTATTTACCTGGACGACATTGCTGGTGGCCCCCAACACAAAACATTTTGCAAAATCACCTGAACACAGTAGTCAGGGATTTAATCAGCTCAGGTTTCAAATAAATGGCAAAAAATCCACCCTGCAGCCCACCCAAGTGGTAAATCATCTGGGATTTCAACTAAACTTTCAGGAAAGAAAACTGCAGGTTCCCCCAGAAGATCAAACAATAAAAAGAATTGGGAAACTGTCAAAAAAGATTACATGTCAAAAAGGCAGTTGGCTGCCATTTTGGCCAAATAAGATGCAATCTTATGGCCCTGCCCTTCTAATGGCATTTACAGATGCCCTGGCAAATTTTTTAGTTACAACTCTGCAGCCCCTGGGATTCAAAACATCCAATTTCCCAGGAAATCAAGGCCCAATTGAGGGAAATAAAATTTTACTGGACACCTGGGGGCAGACACTTCCCCCAAAACGCAACAAGAGAGTTGCACTCAGACAGCAGCACCCATGCCTGGGGGGGGGCTGGACATTCGAACTGGAAAAATTGTCCAGGAATTTTGGAGAGAAAACTCCATTTACACATCAATGTAAAGGAGTTAAGTGCTGCATAAGCACAGTGAAAATTCTCAGCAAGCCAGGGGAAACTGTGTTCCCTGTCAGTGGACAATCAGCAATTTATTATTACTTAACAAAAGGTGGGGTCAAGAAAGACCCATTCAACACAATGCTAAGACATTTTTCAAATGGTGCATGGAGAAAAATGTCAATCTCCAAGTGACCTGGTCCCTCAAAAGAATGCCTGGCAGACCCTATAAGCAGATGGGAAATGGACAGGGGGGATACTCACTGGAACCCAAGCTTTTTCACTGGCTAAAACAGCAATTCAAAAATTGCATAAATCTGAAACAGACCTCTTTGCCTCCCAGGCACAGAAAACTGCCACAATTTGTGGCCAGGTGGCCCCACTGGAGGCCACAGCAGTGGACGCTTTACAATGTCCACTGGACAACATGGGGGACTCTATGCAAACCCCCCCCTGGTCAGCGATTCAAATTTTTTTTAAAAATTGCATAATCTGGAAACAGACCTCTTTGCCTCCCCAGGCAACAGAAAACTGCCACAATTTGTGGCAGGTGGCCCACTGGGAGGCCACAGCAGTGGACGCTTTACAATGTCCACTGGACAACAGGGGGACTCTATGCAAACCCCCCTGGTCAGCGATTCAAAAATTTCTCCCAGATTAAAAAAGTTTCCCAAGGCCAAAGTTTGATGGTCACCCCCTACTGGGATTCAGCCACATGGTGGCCCCAGTTAATAAAAATGAAAGTTCCAGGACCCCTGCCTAAAAATCACCCCTACAGGGGTATGTTCACCAATTGCAGGGGGGAAGAAATGCCACACCCCAGGTGGCCCCTCCTTTGCATAATTTGCTCAGGCAAATTTTGGAGGGGAAACAAATACAAAATTCAACCTTTAAAGATTTCCTGGAAGAAACCCAGTTTGAAAAGGTACCAAAGTGCCTTTACGCTTTTATGGTGATTCTGGACAAAATGGGGGTGCCCCCCCCTTTAGCCACCACTGACCAAGTAGCTGACGCTTTAATTCAACTTTTCATTTTCAAAGGCCCAAGCCCGTAATGCATACAGTGCTATGCTTTGACCCCTGGTTTTGGTGGCCTAAGGTTTAATACCTTATTAGCACCTCATAAAAGGCTTTGGAACCAAAATCTGGAGAAGTATGGTGCTTTTGGATCCCCTCCCAATCTCCTGGGCTGGCAAGGCAGCCTGTGCCCACTGATATTTGTGCATTGCGCACACAGCTCATTTTTTGTTCACACATCCTCTGTATATATCGTTCATCTGATTTGGCACAAGTCAAAGAACCACAAGTGTGTTGGGTGGGGCACCCTACATTCAAATCAAACGTAAGGGGCAAAAATTCCACAATGCGAAAGAGTGGTCTCAATTCACCAATGTCCCAAATCAGTCCCTTTCATTTAATTATGGCTTATGTGGCCGCCACCCGTTTTAACGTAAAGCCTGGGGGTCCCCTTCTGATTTAATTAAAACCCCCTACACACCCATAAGTGCTGACCAAATGCTTCTATTACAAGAGAATTTTGACCAACCAAGGAGTACCCCCCATGTGTGGGGACCCACTCCACCTGAGGGGCAGGGGTTGGGTTGCTCAAAAATTGGGCCTTTCAGCCCAGGAATTTGTGAAATTGGTCAATGGAAAGGGGTTGAGGCTTTTACAGCCCACTATCAAAGACTTGGTGCCAAGGTGCCTTGGAAAATGCCCTGGCCCCTAATTTCAGTGCACAATCTGGCCTCACAATAGCAAAGTGCGGACCCGAGGTGTCTCGTACTCCCTCGAGGAAAACCGACAGGGAGGAAGGGACACCGAGGCGAAGCACAAAGACATTGTGAGCCCGACCCCCCCCTCCCATTGAAAAAATTGTCTTCAAACGCCCTCGGTCAGCAAGTGGGGGCCAGGGGGGGGAGAGGGGGGACCCCCCCCAGGGAAACAGGACCATGGTCGCCACGTCGGAGACAATGCAGCCAACTCCGGCGAGGCGGCACTAAGGGAGACGCCTAACCCAGCACAACGAACAATCACACAGCACCGCCGGCGAGCAAGGCATGGCCTCACAATGTCTTTGTGCTTCGCCCTCGTGTCCCTTCCTCCCTGGTCGGTTTTCCTCGAGGGAGTACGGGTCCGAAATATTTTCTTTGAAAAATTGAGGGCTTCTCCTCCTCCTTGGGATGTCTTGAGTACTCCCGGGAAGAATGACCAGGGAGGAAGTGACCATGAGGGCGGAGCACAAGAGGGGGGTGAGATCCTGCTTTGTGTGCCGGCTGTTTTGTTGTTTGTGTTCTTTTTGGCGGGGTGCTTCTTACTGCGACTTTGGTGCCGGAGTTGGCGATGATGTGCTCTCCGACACCGACTTGGCGAAGGTGAACCGCAGGGGCCCCCCGGCCTGTGAGCAGGGGCGTTTCCTCCCCCCCCCGAGGATGCTTTTCTTTTTCGGGTGGGTTGGGTGGGCTCACCCCCCTCTTGTGCTCCGCCCTCATGGTCACTTCCTCCCTGGTCATTCTTCCCGGGAGTACTCGACCATTCGGGCTTCGCACCTTCAGGGGGTGAGACTGTGTGCACGACCCCTGTTTCAAATTTTTTCTTTGCCGAATCCACCGCCCCAATCTTAGGTAATGGGCTGAAAAAGCTGTGGCATTTTTCCACTGCCCAAGTTCACACACCTCCTCACTGGACAATCCCAGCTTTTTGTACATCAAAACTCCTGCCCCCCTGGTGCTGTGGGCTTTCCAGTGGGAAATGGGAATGCCAAAAGTGTCCAACAACTCCTTTGTCAAAGAGTTGATTCTGTTGGAGGACAAGGGTTTTTTGCCATCCAAACTCCACAACAGAGGGGCACCCTGGGGGATGAAAGATGTTCTTTCCACATACTCTCTCATCAAATGATATGGACTCAAAGATGGAATGGAATCAATCTTCAACACTTGCTCCCACTTTGGTGAAGGCCATCCCTTTCTCCTGACCAAAATGAAAATTTTTTCCCCCACCACTGAAATGGTCCTCTGGGTTCTGGCCAGGTCCACCCCCCTGTGAAGAGCCAAAAGTCTGAAAGACAAAATGATTCTCCATCTCAATTCCACGATGGACATGTCAGAAATTTTTGTATGGCTCTGCAACTTTTGCAAAATGGGTAGGGGGTCCCAAAAAACAGCATACCTCTGCACTGAACGATTCCATTCCTTTTTTACTTTTGTCAGTAAAGGATGAAATCTGATGGACTCCCAACCAGGTAAATATTGCAGTGAGGCATACGCACATCGAGCATCGCTTTGTGACAGTTTGTGAAGGTCCAGCAGGGCAGTGGCCAGCTCCATCTTGGAGACTTGCAAGGGCTCCAATCCTTTCTGTTGCAAAATTACAAACAGTTTTCTGAATGCACTGTCATAACGTTTCAGTGGTCCCAAACTCCTCAGGACATTTTCAATGTCTTGATGTGACATTTTTTGCTGTTCCAAAAGGAACCTGATACCACTGTGCAAGCCAGGGGCCATTTTGGCTTTGGCATTGATTGCCCCCAACAGTTGCTGAACATGCCTTCCCTGGGGGGTAAGACCAACATTCCTGTCCCTGGTTTGGACATTTTGATTAATAGGGGCCACCATGGACTCGAAACCCACATGGGTGTCACCAAAAGACATTTCACCTGCTTGTTCAGCCTCAGTCTGATGAGCCATGGAAAAATTACCTTCCATGGGGGGTTGGCATAAACCTCTTTGGCTGAGCTCAGGTCGCATTTCAATGCATCCACCAGAAAAGCCTGGTGGTGTGGCCATCTGGCCACAAATTTTTGGAATTTTGCATTTCCTGGAGATGCAAACATGTCTGTGTCTGGAGCAATGTCCTTTCTGAAGAACCTCAAAATTTGGGTGAACAGGCTTGGGCACAGGGTATAATCCCCCCTGTCTTGATCCCACCTTGTGAGGGGGTCTGCCAACATTGCTGCTGAAGGAACCCACTGAACCTGCAACTGAACTTGGTTTTCCCAACACCAATGAAACAGGGGTTCCAAAATCTGATTGAGGTGTGTTTTCTGCCTCCCCATTTGGTAAGGTAACTCAGTGCTACCTGATTGTCTACATTTAACAGCACTGTCTCCCCTGGCTGGGCAAATGCTTTTACTGTCTGAACAGCTGCCATCAGTTCTTTCACATTTATGTGTAAGCAATTTTTCTCCCTCCAAAATTCTTGGATGATTTGATTTTGGGATGAATCCACTCCCCCCATGCCCATGTGGAGGAGTCTGAATGGAGCACCCTTTTTGCCTGTTGCAGGAAAGGCCTGCCCAGGCCTGGCTGCAAGTATGCCTTCAGCACTTTGATTTCCCCTTTCAGCCTTTCTGGAATGTCGATGCAAAAATCCCAGCCCCTTTCTTGGTGCATCTGGCTGAACTTTAAAAGCTCCTGGGTTACCAGCCTTAAAAATGGCAGAGCAGGGAGGTAACTTCTGACTTGCCCCAGAATGCTGGCTATTTTTCTGCAACTTAGTTTTTGGGCCAGCACCACCTTGCCCAGTTCCTTTCTGATAGTTTTTAATTTGTGTGGGGGCACCTCCAGCTGACCTTTTTCCAAGTCTATGATGAACCCCAAATGCTGCAGCCTTTGTGTGGGAGTAAACACAGACTTTTTCTGGCTGACCTTGAACCCAGCCTCCCCTAATGTGTCCAGCATTTGCAGTAAATGTTTTTTCACCAAATTTTCTGTTGAACCAAACAGAATGATGTCGTCCAAATAGACGAACACCTGCATTCCCTTTGACCTCCACAGTTTTAACAGAACTTTCATTAGTGACATGAACAATTTTGGGAGGGTGCTTAGGCCAAAACAGGCCCCCTGAAACTCCCACAGGTCTGATCCCACTTGAATTCTGACAAATTTTTTGAAATCGTTTTCCAGACCCAGATGAAAGTATGCATCTTTCAAATCTAGTTTGACTGCCCAATCCCCCTTTTTCAGAGTGGGGAAAATTGTGGACATGTTTTCCAAAGTGAACTTCTCTGGACAGCAAAATTGATTTAGATCTCGACAATCTGTGATAAGTCGATGCTTGACCCCCTCCCCTTCTGGTTTGGACAACACAAACCAGGGTACCAGATGGGCAGTGTCTTGGGCATTTTGTACTTTTTTGGTTGCCCCACTTTCTTGGTACTCCTGCAAGATTTTGGAGGCCAGGCTGATTTCCTGCACTGACTTTTGCTGCTGCCTTTTTGACAGACACAGGGTAGGGGGTGGTCTGGCTGCACACCTTTTTGAATTAGTGCTACTACCCACTGATTTGCATTTTCCTGCCACCATGGCAGACATTTTCTTAGCCTCTGAAACAGAGGCACCTTTTCCCATGCCCTTTCTCTGAAATCCAGGCTTTGAATGATTCCTCTCTCCCATTCCATAGGGGGGGAGTTTGTGCTGGGCCAGGCCCCTGTCCCCATGAGCCCTTGCCAGACTGGGGATGGCTTCAGAGCAGGGGTCAGCAGGGGGATTACCTCCTCCATGGAGCTCAGCTGGGGGGTCTCTCCCCCACTCCATTGATGGTCTGGCTGTGATGGCTTCACCCCTTCTTGGGGACTTTGATGCTTCAGGCTTTGATGCTTCAGGCTTTGCCCTTGCCTTTCCTGTGGGCATGAGTAGGGAGTGGGAAGATTCAGTAGGGTATCCATACCCCTTCTGCCATCCTGGGTTCTTCCACAGGCTGCCATAGCCTTTTCCTCTCCCAGCCTTGCCTTGGCTGCCATAGCCTTTGCCTTTGCCCCACTTGAACTTAAATCCTTTATTTCCTGTGGGGATGGGAAAATGAGACATAGAATGTCTTGAAAAGGCTGTTGCCAAGCCTGCTTGATTCAGAGCCCATTGGGCTTTGTCCACAGCCAAGTCTTCTTTGGAGAACAGCCCGTTGTTGGTGCTGGGGATTGCCCCTGGAATGCTGCACCTCTTCCTCTCCTTCAGCAGTGTCTGTTCCATCTCTGCTACAGCAAAAAACAATTGTTGTGCCAATATTTGATAATCTGTCTCCACACTGCCATACAGGCATGCCACCATCCTTTCCAGGTGTAACATCTTTTGTTGCCATGACTTCAATTGTTTATCCCAGGCCCCTTTGCCGTCTGAGTTGTGATTGTTATCCTCTGCACGACTTTTCATCCCGTTATACCTGGGCAGCTCCCCCAGGACCATCTTCCAGGGGAGTCTCACTCCCTTTTCGACGTGCCGAAGGCACGCTGCCAGCTCTGGCGCCAGGGGCGCCAGTTCCTCCTGCCAGGGGAGCCGTTCTTCCGCGTCGTCGTTGTCGTTGTCCTCCTCGTCTTCTCCGTCCTCCTCCATCGCGGACCGCTCCGCTCGTGGCGTCATCCCTTTGTCTTTCTTCGAACTCTTCTCCAGCCAACGATCCGCCAACTTGAACGCCACGTCCGCTGCTGTCTGCCCCAAGTCTATCAGTGGTACCTCCACACTTCCTGCCAACGCCACCGGTACAGACATTCGGGCTCCGCACTGCGAGATGGTGAGGTCCTGCTTTCCTTGCCGGCTGTTCTGTTCTGTGTTTGTGCGTGCGCGGGGGGTGCTTCTTACTGCTTTTTGTTGCCGGAGTTGGCTGATTCTTAATTCTGCCCTTCGACCTCAAGAAGAAAGAATTACCATTTTCATTGAAGACCGTCAACTTTTCAACTGGTGGATCAAACTTTTTTGCTGACCTTCGACTTCAAGGAGGAAGAACCCAACTCTTCGAGTTCAACTGGAATTATCCAGATATTTTCAAATACGAAGACAAGTCACAACTGGACTTCCATGAGGAATGAGCTGCAAAGAAATTCAGACTGCCAAGAAGAACTTCAACGAACTTTCAAGAAGACAGCTGAAGCTGGGGAAGGTGGACACACAGCAGCAGCTGCAGAAGCTGATGAGGCGGCAGCAGCACGTCAGTCCGTGGCCATCGCAACCCCCCACCCCCAGCACATCAAAGTTTCAAATCCCCCACTCAAAATGATGGCCATGGAACATGGACAACTGGTCAGGAAAGAGAAGACAGAGGGGACTACCATCACAGGTCCAACAGACTCCCCCCTTTTCTCAGTTCCTCCCCTTCCAGGGGAGAAAGCAAAGGCTATGGCAGCCTCTCAAGAAATATCAGAAATCCAAAGGATTCAAATCAAAATCAAGGCTATGGCAGCCATCATTCAACAGGGCCTGGGGCCCAGAATTATGGCTATGGCAGCCATCATCCAAGAGGGCAGGGGCCCAGATGCAAGGCTATGGCAGCCTGTATCCAACCTGGAAGTCCACTGGGGAAAGGTATGTCCAACTTACCCCACAGCTCTCTCAAACAAAAACCCCTCAGGAGCTGCCCATCTGAGCAAGCAGCCCCCCTTCAGGGGAAGGCCAATGGAGGCCATTATATCCAAGAGGCCAATGGAGGCCTGGGCCAAAATATCAAGGCCAATGGAGGCCATTTCAATCAAAATCAGATGGCCATGGAGGCCAATGCATTCAAGACCACAGCCCTTGGGGGGGAGGCCCAAGATTGGCTACACCAGGGCCCCCCAGAAGATAATCAGCCCACACCCCCAGCTGTATATGTACCTCCCCACTGCAGAACAGACCTTCCCCCATCTTTCAAAACAGGGGGAAAGCCTGTCTTTGAGCAGCCCTATGGCAGGGCCAGAGGTGACCCCAGTGATGGGGCAGCCAGGGGAAGGACCCCAGTGATGGGGCCTGTGGAATCCCCAGACACATTACACCCAGGGGTGCCCCCTTCAGGCCCTGCAGGCCAGCATCCCCCATTGGGAAGGCAGGTGCCAGCAGAGAGGTATTAAACCTGATAAGGGAAGGGGTCATGGCAGATCTTCCCCTCCCCCCTCAGATGTCCTTAAAAGTTCCCTTCAAAACCCCCAGAAGTAATGACTGCCCAAAAATTCTGAGAGAATACGAATGTGCAGGGGCAACAGCAAATCCCCCAGAGGAGGCAAAACATTTTGTCCCTTACTTCATCATTTCCAAAAAAGAAGGGGAAAAGACAAAGGAAAGACTGATTTCAGATTGTCGACAGTTAAATCACTATTTCACCCCCAGAAGTTCAGATTGGAACACATGGGAAACATTTCCCATACCTAAGAAAAGGATGGTTTTGTGGAAAAATAGACCTGAAAGATGCTTATTTTCACCTAAAACTGCACAGCAGCCTGGAAAAACATGTCTGCATGCAAGTGGGGGGAAACTGGCAGTTTCAAGCTGCATGCTTTGGTATAAGCAGCCTGCCACAAAATTTATGACTCTTATGAGAGTCTGGGAAAGAAAATGGAGAAAGGAAGGCAAGGTAGTTTTCATCTACCTGGACGACATTTTGCTGTTAGCCCCCAGCAAAAAGACAGCAGCCCAACATTTGGCAGAAGTAAAAACAGACCTTTTACTGGCAGGTTTCAGATTAAACCTCCCCAAATCCTGTCTGGAACCCACACAGGAAATAAAACATTTGGGCCAATGGATCAATTTGAAAAAAGGCCAATTGGAAATTCCTCAGGAAAAACTAAAATCCTTAAGAAAGGAGCTAGGCAAAGTGCTCACAGCACAGAAAATGAGCTGCAGAAAACTCAGTTCTATTGTGGGACAAGTCAGAAGCTATTTAGTTTCAATGCCATTTCTCAGAATTCTGACAGATCAACTTTGCAAAATGGTGGATTTGCACACAAAGTGGGGTTGGGACCACACCCTGACCATTCCCCAGGGGGTCAAGATCAAATTGTGGAGTTAAAAGCCTTTTTACAGCCAGGTGTGGCAGGGCATTTCAATCCCAGGCCTCTCAGAACTCTTTTCAGACAGCAGCACCTGGCAGTGGGGGGGCTGGACAAGCTTCAGGCCAAAAGGTGCAGGATTTTTGGAGGGACCTGCATGTCCTTCATATCAATCAAAAAGAATTACAAGCTGCAGTGGAAACAGTAAAGGCACTAGCCAAACCAAAACAAACAATTGTGCTCCACGTGGACAGCCAGGTGGCTGTAAGTTATTTAACAAAATGGGGAGGCAAAAAGCCATACCTAAATTCCATCTTAAAACCCCTGCTGTATCATTGCCAAGAAAAGCAAATCAATTTGCAGGTGGTTTGGGTTCCCACAAAGGAGCAATTGGCAGACTCCCTGACCAGGGAGCAAAAGGACCCAGGGGATTATACCCTAAACCTAAACATCTTTCACCAAATTGTTCAGTTTTTCAGAAAGGAAATCACCCCAGAGGTGGACATGTTTTGCACACCCAGCAACAAAAAATTCCCCAAGTTTGTTTGTCGATACCCCCACCAAGGGGCTTTGCTGGTGGATGCCTTGAAGGCAGATTTGAGGGGCCTCCCCCCAGTTTATGCAAACCCCCCTGGAGCATCATTCCCCAATGGGTTCAGAGATTAATGTTAAACCCAGACCTAATTTGTCTGTTGATCGTACCCCACTGGGCTTCGACATCATGGTGGCGCCAATTAATGTCAATCAGGCAGCCAGGCAGCAAGGTTTTGCTAGTACCCCCCAGTGGGGTCTGTTCACCAACTGCTGGGGGAGGAGATGCCCCCCCAAGGTGGAATTTGGCCTGCTTGATTGTGTCAGGCAAATATTACAATCCCAGAAGTTTCGATGTCCAGTATCGATACTTACATAAAAAATCTGGGAAATGTCAAAAGATATGACTCAGCCTTCAGGACTTGATGGGCCAATTGTGCACAAAGGGGTGCCCCTGCAGGACTGCACAGTCCACAGATGGCTGAGGCCATCCTTGTTTGGCTGTTCACAGCCTAACACTGCAAGCCAGTTACTCCCAGGGTTTGGGTCATTGAGGTTTTCCCCTCTTTTGTCTCCATTGAAAAGGAAATGGAATTCCAATGTCTGCAAGTATGCCCATTTTTGGGACCCCACTGATTTCTAGACACATCATCAGAAATCAAACCCCTCTCAGAATGTCTGTGAAAGAGCTCAGAAACAGACTCATCATTGTTGGAGGCTTTGGCCCTCCACAGGGGGGTTGATTAGCCAACCAGCGAAAATCAGTTTCGTGGGAGAAAAAATTTTCATTTATTGCAAAGGAAAGGGTGGCAATTCCCAAGATGGGAGGAAGTTTTGAATTTGCCACACACCCCCTCATCAGCCCCTGGCATTTATTGAAAGAGTATGTGGAAAGGACAGCCCACATGGTTGGGCACAAAAATAATTTGTTATGGTCTTTGGATGGTAAAAGACCTTTGACATCAGAAAGGGTGAATTCCCTTACCAGAGAAATTCTGCAAGAGGGGGGGTGGACACCACCCACTGGAAACCCCACAGCACCAGAGGGGCTGGGGTTTTATGGTGGAAAAATGCTGGTTTGCAAGTGGAAGAAGTCCAGCAGCTGGGTCAGTGGAAAAATTTTGGGGCCTTCCAAGCCATTATTTGCGACTTGGGGTCGTATCAAAAATTCAAAATATTATGGCCCAAAGGGGGGTGCACAGTACCTCACCATCTCGCAGTGCGGAGCCCGAATGGTCTCGGACTCCCACGACAGAGGAAGGGGGAGGAAGGGACCAAGAGGGCGAAGCACAAGAAGATGGTGAGCCCAACCCTCCCACCCAAAAAATCAGCAGAAAAAGAAAGACATCCCAACCAGAAAGGGGACCCCCAACCAAGCAGCCCCAACCACCCACCCAGGAACACACCAGAAAGAGACAACCATCCCCATCGAGGGGGGGGCCCCCACCAAGCGACCATGGGAGAGGGGGGGGCGGGGCCACGACGGTTCAGCTTCGCCAAGGTGTCGGAGGAGGCCTCATCATCGCCAACTCCGGCAACAAAGGCGCAGTAAGAAGCACCCCCCGCGCACGCACAAACACAGAACAGAACAGCCGGCAAGGAAAGCAGGACCTCACCATCTTCTTGTGCTTCGCCCTCTTGGTCCCTTCCTCCCCTTCCTCTGTCGTGGGAGTCCGAAGAACGAATTCCTGTAGTCTCCGACTTGGCTGGAGACCATCGCCACCTGGGTCAACTCGTGGACCTTCTTTTGCGCACTTCGTCGTGTGCCATCCGCCTCCCAGCCAGTTCTGCCCGGCCGCGATGACGGCGACGAGGGATTCCGGGACGACTCCGCCAATAGCTTCGCCACCTTGTCCCCGTTGAAAAAGAGCTCGCTCCACGAATTGTTGAAAACTGATTCATCCTCTGATGTCAAGATTTCTGCGCACGTTGCCATTTTGATGTTGTCGAAGGACGTTAATATCCGCCAACTCCGGCACCAAAAAGCAGTAAGAAGCACCCCGCCAAAAAGAACACAAACAACAAAACAGCCGGCACACAAAGCAGGATCTCAACCCCTGAAGGTGCGAAGCCGAATGGTCCAAAAAAACAAGCCGGTGACTAAATTATGATTCCTGTGGGGTTGTTGGGCACCCAAAGGTATGTGGTCAGTAAATGTAGCAGTCGGCCACAAATGCGAAGAAAATTGCCTTCCCCCTTGTCTATCCCTACTGACTGGCTGGGCATCTCCAAAACCGCAGCCAACACCACAAGAAAAAAAGTTGAAGGATGCTGGACAAAAATCCTAAAATGCCGTAAAACAATCCTGGGCGGTCGCTCAAAAGGGGTGAGGAAAACCATGGACAGGAAAACTGTGAAGAAAACCTTCCACAGAAATTCACATTCTGTTCCAAAAAAAATTTGTCCAATTGTAAAATTTTGAAATCGAATAATCATGTGGATTTAAAGAGACCACTCATATTTTTTTGAGAAACTTGCAATTTATTGGGAAGGCACACATTGGAATTAAAGTGCGCAAACCTAAGAAAATTTCGACGTTTTGGGGAAGAAGCCTGTTTTCCCCAAAATTATTCCATCTTGAAAAAAGCAGGAATAATCCTGGACGATATTCTCTGTACAAATTTCAATGGAACTTTCTCCCTTCAAAACCCCCAGAAGCAGCCATCCCCAGGAGGTGTGACGTTCTTCAAAAAAAAGACAACACACATTGGATAAAAAAGCAACACAAAATCATGTGTGATCATCTCAGTCGTTCCTGGAGCCCCCAAATGCCGTATTTGATTGGCACATGAGACACAATGCAGCGTTGGTGACAAGAAAAGAGGGTCGGGCATTCGTGCATGTGTACATCATATGTGTGGCTGTCCCGTCGGGGGGTGTGTCATGTCCGCTATTCTTCCTGGCAGTCATGGGACGGGCGTCGCATGCGACGCATAATTTTCCAGCAACGTCCGGCCACGGGCCCTCCGATTCGAAGCACGGCGTGTCCGACCGAAGGAAGTGTGTGTTCGTTCTGCTACAGCTCGTCGTTCTCCCCTGTGTCGGCGCCCGCTGTGGCAGGCGGCTCGAATCCCAGCAGCTCCACATCGAAGCGCAGCGTCGCAGCCATAGACTGAGTTGGGGGTCCCTGGGGCGACGTTTCCAACGCCGAAACCCACCTAAACAATTTTTTTTTGAAAACACACCCATGGGCGACCCCCTCCCCGGGGGGGGCTGGGAGGTTCTTGAGCAGTGAAAAATTTTTGCCGTCCTAGGGCATTTAATGAAGAAAAATGGGTTAAAAAAATGGGCATACTTTGTCAAGAACGGGTTAAATGGGGAAAAAATGCTCTGGCATCGTTGTGGCCCATCCGCCCAAAACGTCAAAAAAAAAACGGGTTCTTTCCAAAACTTAATTTCCACCCCGTTCGATGCCCAGACTGGCCGTCGGTGCGGCCCTTTGGCCAGGGGCAGTTTGAAAGGGCAGTCCTTCGTTAAAAGAAAGCCCGCGATGGACCCACAGATGGACCGCCCTGCTGGGGGGGGGGGCCACCCACCCACCCAAAGCCCATCCAAAACCAGCCAAAATCCCTCAGAAAACGTTGCCTTTGACCGGGCCAGAACGGCCTATAGCCCAACCCTTCTGGGAGGCGGAGAGGGGGCCCCGCAGCCAACCACCAGCCAACGCCCGCCCACTCTCGAAAACCCACCCTCGCAGGGAGAGGAGGCGTATGCAGGCGTTAAGTGAATCCATGGGCGCGGCCGGCGGGATCTTCGGGGGGCTGCCAGCTGCCCCATACGCGTAGTCCGCGACATACCACGGCGGGGGTGGGTGGGGAGGGATTCCCAAAGGAGAGGCGCCCGATCGGGCGTCGACGTTGTTTTTGGTCGTCGCTAAGGTCGGCATTCTCTTGGTGACCCGAACTGCGGTTTTGATGGGATTTTTTGGCGTGTTGTTCGGTTTGGCAGAGGTCTTATTTGGAGTGGATGTCCCATCATGACCCCAAAGGGGGCATATGTTCTGTATATCAAAGGGCAAGCCGTGGGATGACCTGCAGCGCAGGTGAGCACCGCCCGCTCCCCGACCTGCATCGTGGCGAAGGCGATGTCCCAGCACTTGATGACGGCGCCCTGGCCTGCAGGGGGGAGGCAACAGTTTGGAAAGGAGGGGCCCCCACGGAAACCTGTTTCGGGAGGCGTTCGATGGAACTTCCTGAAATTTCTGGCGTGCAGTGGCCCATCCACTGACCCGCTGGCTCAGACGGGACCAACGTTGCCAAGTCGGATGGAAGTGGTATGAGACGAGTCGGTAGCCCCCGAGGGAGGCCGATACCGAGGGTGAACTGGAACGGCTCCCCGCGGTCGCGGGAGCTGTCGAACACTGTACCGTCCAGCAGCTTCCCGGTGTAGTGTGCGCGGAGATGCGGCTGTTGGCCGGCGGGGGTTCCCCGCGCCGGCCGTCGCGACCTGCTTTGCGACGCCATCGTCCGGGTGAGGGCCAGCTTTCTCGAGGGCGGCGAGGCGGGCATCCTCTGCCTTGGCGGCCTCAGCTTGGCCTTCTTGGCAGCCTGAGGGTGATGGGCGCCTGAAATGGTGCATGTGGGGCTGGCTGTCAAATATAAATGCATTAAAAAAATCAAAACATACTACATTTTAAATCAATGTGTATGCACTTTTCTGAAACGCACATAATACCGCACACACACAAATAAACACATGCAGGATACACATGAACCAAAATGGTTATTGATCATTTGCCCAACCTAATCGACGGCATAACGTTGATTTCGGTTACGTTGATTTCGTTGTCTGCAAAGATTGATAACCCTAATTTGGGGACATTCTAATACCGTTGGGGATCCCAAAATCAGGTTGATACTCACAAAAAAAATGCCTGTTTACCCCATTTTGCATTTGGAGTGTATTTTTACAACCCCCCAAAATATGGCTCCCCCTAAATAATTCCCTTAGGGGTATTATTTGGGGTGCGGGCTAAATTAAGGATACCCACCCCAGCCGCACCCCACCCAGGACAGTTGCACCCCTTGAGCGTGGAGGTCTCCAGTAGGCTGGAAAATATTGTCTCATTTTGGGGGTAGCCCCCCCGCCATTGCGAGCAATTGCACACGAACACCAAACCCAAAATACACAAAAATTAAGCACCATTCCCTCCCCCCTGCACCCCCTCTCGCCCTGGTCACTCCCACTGGGGGCCACCCACATCTCCCCCTGACATGACAAGAGCAAAACTGCATTACTTCCAACAAAAAAAAAAGAAAAAAAGAGGAATTTAAACAGCTCTGCTCTACATTTGCAACAGCTCTACCAACAGTCTACAGCAGCAGCTCTACCAACAGCTCTACAGCTCTACATCCTAAGCGACAACCTTCGGAGACGATACATTTTCCTCGGAAAAATCCAGCAAACAAAAACAGGGTCGATGGAGAATGTCGACAAACCAAAAGCACAATCAGCTGTTGAAGATATTTCTTTTAAGACAACTGCGTTATCATTCAGCAGATTCTTGTCCACGATGCTAATACCGTCCCCGGCACAATTCCGGTTCCAGACAACGCGTCGGCAGAACCCAGCCTGCCCCGGGCCCACCTTGCGCTCCCCCTTCCGGCGCGCCAGCTCGGCCTGCAGGTCGTCCCACGCCGCCCGCACCGCCGGCACGTGCTGCTGCAGGAAGTCCAGCACGAGGGGCGCCGTCACCTTGCCGCCGTACAGCACCGGCGCCGGGCTGCGGGCGTCGCCGTTGGCGGAACAGCAGCTACGGCGGCGGGGCGGGGGGGGGGGGTAGTGATGCAGGTTACCCCCCCCCTATGTCCAATGACCGGTAACCTCTGTCCTCTGACCGGGGGG
>CAAHFI012039199.1:0-10550 GCA_900893395.1 Euglena gracilis | reverse complement strand
TGGCGGCAAAGCCATCTGCCGGCTCCACCACCCTAACGATGGCGGTTAAGGCAGCTGGCGTTTCCAGTGTTTGGATCATGGCTGGGAAACCATCCGCCTGCTCCACCACCCTAGCGATGGCGGTTAAGGCAGCTGGAACATCCAGAGTTTGGTACATGGCTGAGTTGCCCTCCGCCGGCTCCACCACCCTAGCGATGGCGGTTTCGGCAGCTGGCGTGTCAGCGTCAGTTGTTTCAGTTTCTTGTCGTTTTTCAGTTTCTTATTCGTAGCCGCATGTCGGAGGGGAATCAAAAATGGGCGGTCTACCTCTGCGACCATGTTGTAACCGTGGGGCCTGCCCTGGAGTTTCCAGTTTCTCGGGGCCGGCACCCCTTTGCGTAGGATCTTTTACCCTGCCCAGGGTGTTTCAATTCCCCTCGCGGCTTGTTTTAAAAATTCCATTTTCTTTTGTTTTTGCGGGTTTTTTTGGGTGAAAACAGGTGGGTTGGTTGGCTCACGCCTTTCCTTTGATAAAAAATCCACAAATAATCCAGCAAGCAAATCCACAAATGCAGTATAAGCAAACCACAAAGGAGGAAAGTACCGAAGTCCAAACCAAGGGTAAGATAATGATTGGTTCCAGATAATTGATCCAGATAATTCTTGAACACCACAAACTGACAGTGTGACAGAGAGACAGAGCCCTGCACAGGGACAGATGGGGTCAGCTGATTGAAATTCCTAATAAGATTTTCCTAATCCTAACTGAGGAGTCATCAGGTTGGGTTGGGTTAGGTTATGTTGTTTTGGGCACTCAGCACTCCTGACTCACACAGTGCTGGGGGACGGTGGTCGTGATTGCACCATCGGCAGTCTGCACGAACTTGGCCCCCATGCACGAGGAAGGGATATCCCTGTAGTGAGCATTCTCACTGTAGGAGAAGTTCAAGCTGTGCTTCAAGGCGTTCAGGCACTCGCCACATACGAGCAACACAGTTCGGCACATATGCCCTGTGATGGAACATCGTGTATTGCACCTGCCGCTTGCACACATGCACAAGCGGTTGGTTGTGCCGCACATGGTGGCACACTGTGCACGTCCAGGCAAAGGACGTGCCGTGCCGGAAATCAAATACGCAGTCTTCGCCGAAGTACTGTGCCAGTACTCGGGGTGAGCGCCTGTTCCAAAATGTCCAGGTATGTTCGGGGACATAGTGGAAGACCCCTCCTCTGACAAAGGGGGGTTGGTTGAATCCATCGATTCAGTGACGCTTTCTGGTGCCTAATAGCAGCCAGTTTCTTCGTTCTTTCTTCCAAGGTGCCTAGGCTGGTCAGGATATCCTGAGCCCAGAGCTGGGCATCCGCAGACACGGGTGGTGAAGCAGGTTCATCCTGCTCCTCATCTGTCGATCCGGCGGGTCTGTCGACCACGAGCATTACATTTCGGTTTGCCCTGGCCGTACCCGGACGATGCAACGGCCGAGTAGTCGTGCATTGTCGTAGGGCCTTTCGGCTGTCCGCCAGTCTGGCCTCCAGCGCCGCCTTTCGGTGGTGGTTTCCCATCACCGCCTTTGGCAGGGGGCTTATGCGCTGGCCGGCCCATCCGGGCCAAGGGGTTCGCGGTAACGCGTATCCTCCCAGAAACTCGAAAACCCCTCCTCGAACACTTGGATGCATGCCTGAATCGGCGTACGCCGGTCGAGGATGGCCTTCGGGTACATCATCAACTGCAGGAAAGCCTCCCAGTCGAGCGTTTCGTCAAAATGCCGCCTCAAATGCTCTTCAAGGCTGATATCAGCCCGGCGCCAGTTTGGGTGCAGGTCAGCGAGGTTCCGCCGACGACCCCCAGTAGGGTCAGTGTAGTCTGGCGGCTGGTTTTCACACCCAGGCCTATCATCCAGTGGGTCACGAAGGTGCATATACTTCTCCATGACGTAGATGGTACAAGCCTGCCACCAGAACTGCTGCAGCATAAAAATACGCATCTTGTGGACGCGGCGATTCTTGCCCTGAACATTCGGGGCGTCGCGGCACACATGCAATAGCATGCGGCGTCCCATATCCATGTCCGGCATATCCCGGGACGGTGGAGGACTTCCACGGACTCCGAATCCCCAAAAGTCGACAGGAAATTCCTGCCTACAAAACTTACACACGAGTTCATACCTCTGAGGATAAACGAGGGAGACGCGCCAGACGCGGAAAGATGAGCCGTAATGGCTCACCAGCCACACCTGGAGGTTGTTTCACCACAACGCCTCGATCAGGTGTTCGATGTCGGGGTGCAATGGGTAGTATTTCCACTGCACGCCGAGGGGTCCGACTGTGTGAATACAGTCGAAGATTGACTTCAGCCTTCGGGACAACACACGCAGGTCCCGGAATCCCAATTGGTGCAGGTAACTGCGACCAGTGGATTCGTGAAGAGACCCCAGTTTTGGCAGGGGTATCCCATCCTGAACCAGAGCTCCCAGAATCCTGGCCGGGAATCCAGCAAGGGTCTGCCACCTTCACCTTCGAAGGCGTACAGATCAATTCCGAACTGTAATTGTCTGACTCTGTTCTCGGTGTGGTGTAATACCACACCGAGGACTGCGTCTGGAGGGGTCACCGGGCGGTTTCCTGCAACGGTATCCATTCTGCATTCGCCAGCCTTCGTCCTCCAGTTCCTCTTTGAACCTGAGCATATGCTCAAAATACGAGAGGACTTCGCTGGTTCTTCTTCCTCTTCACCTCCTTTTTCATTACCATTTCCTTCACCTTTACCTTTTCCGGCCACGCCTTTGACTTCTCCCTTGCCTTTGCCCTAAGCCTTGTCAGTGTCCTTTCCCGTCTGGCGAATACCAGATGGTCGGGCGCTCGGTGCCGCAGGAGTCGGTTCGGTTCCTTCCCATTCCATCTCTGTGGAGGGACCTTGCCGCTCCGCTGCACGTCGCGGTGATGGCTTGGCTGGCGGTTGGCTTTTTTCCTGGCGCGGGCTTGGCCTCGGTGTAGGGGGTCGCTGCTCCTTCCATACCGGAGGGGTTGGCGGTGGCATTACGGCAACAGGACGGCTCATCGCCACCTGTGCTTCTGCCGCGGGTGGGCCAGCCGGAGTATCCTGGCTGGTGTCCACCTGCATTGTCGTACCGCCTTCCTCGTCCCTTGGGCTGGGTCGCCTGGGATGTGGGGTGAGGTTTTACGTAGCCCGGTCGCGCTTCAGGGTGGCAGGTAATACTGCCGCTCCTGCCGTGGGCTCACCAGGTATTTCCGGGGTTGCCACCCGCAGCTGCGGTTGGTGCGGATGGTATGGGTTGTATCCACGGCCCTGAAGGGCAGCCAGAGAGGAATAATACCTCGTCCGGTGCTCCTCAGACGTGAGTACGGGATCCATCGGGAAATGCCGAGCAAGCTCATCCTGCTCGGTACCCGGAGGTGCCATGTGGTAGTAGGGAGCCTCCTCCCGACGCGGGATATCCCGGTTCTGGGCTGGAGGTGCACTGGGAGGTCACATAGGCTTATGGCGGGGAGGTTCATCCTCCACCACGATTGGCTCCCGTCGCGCAGGCGCAGTGCCGGCGGAAGGCAGGGCTGTTGGCACATGTGCCAGCCAGTGCGCGTACATGTGTTGCACGTACGCTTCAGGGGTCACGTCCGACTGCCCGAAAGGGAGCACGCGCGCGCCGTGCGGGTATCCTGCACGCGTCACGCACTGTGAGACGAACTGCGCCGCACGGGTAATCCGCGTGCATCGCGTACTGCGAGACAAATTTCGTCGCTGGCGGCGCGACGGCGAGGGCGGGCGAGCGAAGATTCTCGTCTTCCCAGGTGGGACATGCACAGCCGCACGCATCGGTGGGGGAGTGTGCTCACACATGTGCACGGTGTGGGATCCCACCGGCGTCTGCGTTTGCAGCATGGGCGGCACATACACGCCCATGTCCACCATGGTCTCGCCACGCTCGAATCCGGAATCGGATGCCGACGAGAAATACCGTCTCCCCGTCATCAGGGCCTGACCACAGGGACACCACTGAGCCACAGGGGTGTTGGCTACCACCAACAACTGAGCACAGTATGCATCCCAAAGGGCTTGCATAAAGGGCTCCATTGAGGATTGTGCGCACATACGCATCGCCCGCTCCAACGTCTCCGTAGTGCGAAAGATCATCCCTCCCGCATACGGATGCAGGCGCGATCTGCGCTGCACTGGTGGCTGGGGTGCCGGCTGCTGGACGGCAGATGGATCTTGTACCGCATATGCGGACCGGCTGCTGGTAGCCGGGGCGAATACCGAGTCTGAAACCCTGTCAGCATGTGGGGCACCTGAAATCGGGGCCTCAGCATACTGAGGGTACCGGCAGTATGGCGCGCCAGGAGGCTGCGGCCATGGTGGACCTGGTCCTGGTCCGCGCCAAGGTAGCGTAATTCCACCCGAACGACGACTGAAACGAAGGGAAACCTTGGTATCAGTCGCTGTTGAGTGCTAGCGCACTGAAAAAAGTTCTATCTTAATGACAGAGAAGCTGCAAGAAAAAGAGAGAATGAGATGCAGGGGGGGTTTAAACGCGAAACGTTCACATAAAGCACACGCATTCTCCAAAACGAAATCGTTTCAGAAAGTGTTAAGGTTAATGTCTATGTTATTGCGCTTATTCCACAGCTTCAAATCCTGCAAGATATATCCAACAAAACTGAATGCTAGCTCCCAAGTGTTCTCCTCTGGCCTATGCCGTTTGCAGCGAACTTTCCAGTATTACACACCCCTGTCTACCTTGTGGTGTGGTATCTTATCGACCACAAAGTCGTCCGTTTCAGGTAATCTGGAACGGGGCTTAAAATATAAGCAGGGGATAGCTTTTCCGTCTGGGTGGCTTAGGTACGGTTTGAAATCGTCCATATGGACGTCCTCAATCCCGTTGGGCAAGACAACTTTATATCGCCCGCTACTACCTAACCTCTCCAAAATTTCGCATGGGCCGAACCAAAGAGGGTCTAGCCTGGATGTTTGCATGCGGCTCCGGCTTTTTCGTCCCCACACGCAATCACCTGGACAACACACAGGTGTTTCAAAGAGATGTAAAAACGATTTCCGTTTGTTGTAATGAATTTCTGTGATACGTGATTGGACGGCAGAGCGGATTGATTCTACTTCTGCAAATCACGTTTCACAGCTGACACTACTTCGGGGGGTCTCTCTGAGGGGATATCCCCTATGGCCTGAGGGTCTCGTCCGAAAACAATTTTGTAGGGTGAGTGTGATAATACCAACCCTGGCAAGGTATTGATGAAAAACAAACGTGTCTATAGGGGTGTGTAGGTCAGAGAACGGTGGTGGGGCGAGCCGGGTCCACCGAGCAGTGGCAAAGCTTACTGGTTTTGAGTGTTCAGGGGGGAGGGCTATATACAGAAGCAGCGGCGTGTCTGAGGTACGGGGGAAGGCGTTTAAAGTCGGGCGATCTTGGACGCAGAGGAGACAGAGAGGCGAGACGACACTGGGCGGATGTTTTGCGAGGTGCGTTGGGTGGAGGTAGCGCGGCATGGTGGCTGGTGTGTGTGTGTGTGTGTGTTTGTTTTTTAATGGAGGGATGGGATGGTAAGTCACCTTTGCTCCCTCCATTGCGTATCGGCTGTGGGTGGTGGGATACACCACTGCATTTGTCCATCGTAATCATTTTGTCCATCGTACCAGAGGGGGTACCTCTGCGCGGTTTGAAAGCCTGACAAACTTGGCACCGTTGCGAAATTCGCAAACACCGCGAATATAATTTTTTTCACTCAGGGTTGTGCAGTATCTGCGACTCACCAGTGAAAGACGTTTGGCGGCCCCAGGGTGACCGTGGTTGTGATAGCTCAAAATAACATCATCAACCAGGTCTTGGGGTATACAATATTTATAAACAGAATCATTCTGCAAGTCGCAATGTGATAGAGAGTAGTTCTCTATGGATTCACCATTACGAAGTCTATTCAAAATGGTACTATATACAGGGTGAAGCGAATAATCCCATTCATGGAAAAATAAGGGGGTAGGAGTTTCCGAACGCGTAATGCGACGGGGTCCGGCAGTGCGTCCACGCCGGCGCCTTCCACGCAACGGCGAGACGGCGATGCTGTGATATACCGGGAAACGGGTAGTGAATCGAGCATGTTGTCCGCAGCGTCGGATAGTCGTGCGAACTGGTCAGCCTCATGACTGCCATAAAAGTCGCGTCACCCTCCTCCGGGTTCCCAGGATAATCGTAAGGGGCTCGGCTGAGAGGTTCCACAACTTTTTGCGTGTGAACGAGGTGTAAATAACCACCAGGTTAAACTGTCTCAACAACTCATGCCATCGGCATCTTCTGCCCACTGATGAAATGGCCTTGTTCAGGTCCTCGGTATACCAGTGTTGAAGGCTCTCATGATCCATCAACACGAGTATCTGGACCAGGCTGCTGGCTATCCAGCTACGGAATTTCTGGAGAATAAGCACAATGGCGTATGTCTCCTTCTCGCGAATGCTCCATTTACCCTGTCCTTTCCTGTTGTCGCCCTGTAGCTTCCTGCTGAAGAAAGCCACAGGTCGGAGTTCATTTGCCACATTATGCTGGCTAAGAACCCCGCCAGCAGCGTGATCGCTGCTGTCGACCTCCAGGACCTACAGTTTGTGTGGATCCGCGATATCGAGAACCACGTTCTCGAGTAGCAAGTCCTTGATTTTACTCAAGGCCTCGCGCATTTGGTCATCCCAAATGACTTTTGCGTTATCGGGTGTCCAATTTTTGAGCTGTCGGGTTAGAGGTACCACGATTTTTGCAAAATCTTTCATGTAAATAGCGTAATTTTGGGCTAATCCCAAAAGTCCCTTTAAAAGTGTTAAGGTCTTAATGACCTCAGGGGTCCATTTCTTAATGGCCTCCATCTTACTGGGTGCGGCTTTACGCTGCCCGTTGCCTAGGATATGCCCGCAAAACTTTATTTTTTTGCGAAACAGGTGCATTTTGGAGCCCTTCACAAAAAGCACATGCTTTTTGAACGCGGATAATACCGCCCGCACATCGCGATAATCCCAGTTCGAGCATATCGTCGTCCGATTTCGCGGATGGCGGTTGGATTACCACCGGTACATCATCGATTTACACCAGAGCAAACGGTAAATCACGCAAAACCAACTGGACCATGGGTTTAAACATGGCTGGGCAATTCTTAACACCCATGGAGAGTACCTTCCGTTGCTACACACCCTTAGGTGTCACGAATGCCGTGTACGGTTGTGAATCAGGATGCAAAGTGTATCTGATGAAACGCATCTTCTAGATCAAAGATTGACTACAACCGGTTGTCCCCTTTCTGGTGATCAGCTCATGGATCAACGGTAACGGGAAGGGGTCATCCTTCGTCTGGAAGTTCAGGTACCGGTAATCCAGCACCAGCCTCCATTTCTTCTGACCAGACTGGTCAGCGTGTTTGGGCACCACAAAAGCTTGTGATGTCCACTCGCTCTTGGAAGGGATAATCCACTTCCGTTGGATGGGCTTCTCAACCATCTCGTTGAGAGCCTGTTCGCGTTCCCCCGAACAACGGAAAAGTTTCTGATGCATGGGTTTAGCGCCGTCCTTGAGCTCGATTTTACAAAAACCGAACAGGCCGCGAATCGCGGGGTAGATGTCGAGGCGTCAACTGGGATTTCCCGCACACCCTGAAATTCGCAACTAATTCACGAACAATAGTCAGCGGACTTGGGGTGTAGATCCGCACTCTCAATGACCGCAGAAATATGTGTTGAGGGTGTGATATCCCCAATGGTACCAACGTATCTTGGCACCCGCACATCGGATATTCCGAGTGCATCAATGAAACAAACAGGTGCTTCTAATATACCAAAAAAATCCTCAAATAGTGGTACATCAGCGGGTATATCCCACCAATGAAAACATACATAGGATAGTTGGTGAAAGCAATCCGCAGTCGGATTGACCGGTATGAGGAGATCTCCTCGGGATTCATCGCGGAGGGTTTTCTCCACCACATCCGGGGTAACTTTTGGGGGAGGGTGCATCCGTAGCACCGTACCACCTTAAAAGTTAAGAAATGCGTTGGATTGTCGCGACCAATATCATGACAAGCGCGCATGCGCTTTTGATGAAAACGTATCAGTTTCCAACAAAAAATCGAATGAATCAGCCAAAACCGCGATGTTGGAGAACCATTCCTCCAAAATACGGTATTGACCAAAATTAAATGTGTTCCATACGCGCATCGTGTATGTGTTGATCTGGTTCGCGGGTTGAAGAGTGGTGACGCAATTCAAGGATCCGCAAACGTAGGCCAAGGATGTGTCATCCACACTCCCAAGGGGCATTCCCAAGGGTTGATGGGTTGGCTGGGTGTGTTGGCGGCGGCCACTGGGGTGCGGCGCCAGGCAAGACAAAACACCAGATAAGACCATCCGGGGAATCTTCCGCTTTGTGGAAAATCCTAATTCAGGGCTTATATATGACCTCCTCTCTGTAGGCGGGTCCAAGCCTGAACACTTCAACTCCGTATGGCATACACCAATATTTATGCTTGTTTGGAAAATACTGGAAGATATTGGTATCTGGAAAGAGCCGGAAAGACCCCAGAAACTGAAGTGTTCATTGGACTACCAGAATGCCAAGAGGATGAATGTCAGTTAGACAGTTACGGAAGAAGGAGACATCTCGAAAGTGATGGAAGTAACCAATTGGAGCTGGAACAGATGGTGTGTCCGACTTCCTGGAGAAGGCTGGACATCTGCTTCGACCATGTGGGAAGGCCAAGCAGAAGAAGAAGAAAGGAGACAAGATCCCAGCTATGAAGGTGCAGCTCAATAACCGGAAGAAACATTGCAGCCATTCAGAAGGGGAAACGTGGTGATGGTGACTAGACCAGAACCAGAACCAGAAACAGCAGCAGACGAGTACTACGAGGTGGACGACCCAGAGACGCAGCCAAGACCAAGTGGAAGAGGAAGAAGGATCAAGAGGCAATACATCTCAGAAGAGTATGCCGTGCGCTGGGAATTCATTGACCTGATCCTGGACAAGTTCAACATTCAGCAAGAAGGTGTGCAAGAAGCATTTGCACCATGAGAAAATGAAAGATTCCCAAGTTCTGGACAAGGGAAGATAATGCACTCGCGAGGACATGGACAATAGAAAAGATATGGGCCAATCCCCCGTGGACGCTGATGAATCAAGTCATCCTCAAGATCATCGCGGACCAGGTGCAGGAAATGGTGCTGATTGCACCAGAGTGGCGTACGACAACATGGTAGCCAGTGCTGCAGAAGATGACAGTGAAGTTCATCATCTTCGAGGAAGGAACCCGGTTATTCGAGATCTGGGACCAACAGGCGGGCCAGATGCAGCCGACTGGGCCATTGCGTTGGCCAGTCCGGGCATGCTTGGTCCGTACCGAAGATTCCAGGAGGAGACCCTGAAGGACATGCCCCCAGGAGACGAAGGAGCAACGTCCAGAGCCCGCAGGAGAAGTGAAGATGAACGTGGACTCTCCGAAGCGAGCAAGAGGAGATATCGTCGGCAGCGGTATCAGTGGTTCGCGGAGACGTGGGAGTGAGGTGGTGTAGACCAAGTGTTTCCTGCCCTCCCCTCCCAAGCCTAATCCCCCTCCTCTGTGAGACCAGTGTACAGGGTCCCCGATCAGGATAAGAAGGATTTCAGCGTGCATTTTCAATTGTGCACGTACTGGCCTGCGTCAGCACAGGAAGAATGTCTGAAAATTCCAGGTGCAGGGATGTCGATCATCGTAGGATGGTAAGGGCGGTTCGGCTGCCCGTCGCCGAGGATGGATCGTTGGATGGGTTGGAGTGTGGTGGTGTGGACCCGAGGGTTTCTTGCCCCCCAATCTCAATTCAACGGAAACAGATCAGATCTGCAGAATGGTTGACATAGTGATGGCGGTGTAGACCTGCGGGTTGCCTGCCCAGTGTTTCCTCTTCGTTGTGAATTAGAAGCAGATTTGCAAGAATCACAGGTGTGTGTGGCGGTGTGAACACTATGTTACCTGGCCCCTCCTCGATGAAGGAATTGTGACCTTGGGATCTTGATTCGCGAGTGGCAGTGTGAACCTCCTATGTTACCTGCCACCGTTCCTATTTCGCTACCTAAACAACGTTGGAAGTGGAGACCCTGGACTACGTTCTTAATCCCCAGGCTCAGAATTTGCTGTGCGTTATTTCGTTACCAAAAAAAACGCCAGCCACACCACAGAAAAGAAAAACGACCGCCGAGGCCGAAGGCCTCGCCCCCCCTCCCCAGGGGGTAACCCCCCCCCCCAGGGGGGCACACTCCTCCCGGGGTCGAAGATTTCGGGCCCAAAAAACCCAGGCCTCGGGCCCACTGGGGCCGAGGCCCCCCCCGAAGCCGACGGCTTCGGGCGCCAAAAAAAAAAATTCCAAAAGGGCCCGAACACTTCCCTGGGGCCGCCTCCTATTTGCCGAAGGCGGTACGGAAGCGGTCCTGGAGGGGAGTGTTGGCGGCGGTCCCTGGGGTGCGGCGCCAGGCAAGACAAAACACCAGAAAAGACCATCCGTGGAATCTTCCGCTTTGCGGAAAATCCAAATTCAG